>OZ012738.1:40022567-40222567 GCA_963859935.3 Lathyrus sativus | reverse complement strand
TTAGCGCTTATAGCACAAATTTCTTGTGTGACCCTCCTTGTTACAGTGATAGCATCGAATACCAAATGTCTCGCCACTATAAGACTTCTGTTAACTTTTACCTTTCTTCTTGTTGAACTTACCATCCTTTCACAAGAATTTTCCTCTAACAGCCAAACCTTCACCAACCTTCGAAGTTTTATGCTCCTTTTGTCCATTCAAGTCTTTAAAATACAAGACTGATTGAACTTCTTCAAAGCTCAGGGACTCCCTTACATACATAAGAGTTTCTTTGAAGAGAGCATGTGTTTTGGGAAAAGCGCACAACAATAATGTTTGATCTTCATCATTGATCTTCACATCAATATTTTAAAGATCAAGAATCAGCTTGTTGAACATATCCAACTGCTCAGCCAACACTTTGGCTTCACTCATCTTAAATAAATACAAAGCTTGCTTCAGGTAGAGTCGATTCACCAGAGATTTGGTCATGTACAAACTTTCAAGTTTCAACCATAACCCGGATGTCGTAGTCTCCTTTGATACCTGTCGGAGAACCTTATTACCAAGGCTTAAAAATATTGTGCAGTGGGCTTTCTCTATCATGGCCGTCTTTTCTTTTTCCGTTAACGCAACGTCCATGGTTGTCTCTCCCTTCAACGCTTCCAAACAACCCTGTTGAACTAGTAGGGCTTTCATCTTCAAGCGCCCCAGACCGAAATTGTTCACTCTGGTGAACTTTTCAATCTCATTCTTTGTTGAAGGCATCTTTCTCCACACTCACCGCACAAATTTGTTGTGAAAAATGATATCTTAAACAAAGTATAAACGGTTTCTTTATAATCAAGAAACACACAAGGGTTAGGGTTAGCGGAAAAACAAGAAGAACAACAACAAGGATTGGTTATAATTGATATTCTTTACTTTCTCTTTAAACAGATTACAAGTACTCCAAAATAACAAATAACTCTCTCACCCTAATTAAGATTTGCCACACCACACTTAAGATGAGAGACTATAATGTTATTTATAATAAAATCTAACATACTAAACTAATGGGCTTTTTAACAATTATCTATTATAAGTTAACTTAAACAATTGGATCATTAACACAATGCTCAATTCGACAACTACACACTAGATCACATTTTGACTACAGCATGTAGGTATTTGACAACAACATATGAGCAGAATTTGACAGCATGCTAAACTAGAGTTTGATTCAATATCTCACATGCTACGAATACCATCATGTAGAGTTAGGTTATGTGATGTTAACTTATTGGATTTTTGAAGGACTTTGCATGCATCACATAATTAGAAATTGCAGGATTTGTCATCAATGACAACAATGAATTATGACTTTTTTCTTGATCAAGTTATTTCTTTCATAAATGAATAAATTCAGCTTATGAGAATAACAAGCAAAGATTATCGAGATAGTAAGCAATTTATTTCCTATATCTTACATGTTATTCTGATACAAATATAGAGCCAAGACTTAATTATATCCTCACCTAAATTTTAATCCTGTCAAGTTTTTTTTACTAATAGTTATAATCCTTAATCAAAAGGGAGGTGAACTAATTGTTAATTTGATATCTTGACTTTCTGCATGATGAAAGAATTGTAAACTCATTTTTTTAGTATTTCGTTTGAGTTGTCATCTGAATTTGCATCTTGTTTTTGTATACAACTCTCCATTTTATTTAATGTAACTCCCAAGCTTAATTAATTATCTTATTTTATGATGCTAATTTTATAAATCTTTCAAGCACTACTACGAAAAACATATATTATAACGGTTGGAAAAGGGATACCACCATGCGGTTCCAACCATTATGTTGTAAGGTGTGATTGTATGTATGATGATTTCCACCATGGTCGTGCAACAATGATTTTATCCATGTAGCACGCTACCTACCATAATGGTTACCTTAACCAACCGTTGTGATATTATTTAATGCAACATATTTAATCACGATTGTTCTAAACAACTGTGATTAAATATAGACCCGAGTTTATTGAAAGTTATGTGGAATGCTTATTTCGTCAATGCTCACTAAACATATAACCTTTTAATCTGCACTAGAACATTATGACATGAAAAATTAAGTTATATTAGAAGAATAATTTCACGTCCAATGTTTGACAAGCGATTTTCAACACCTTATATGTATTTTGTTCTTTGAGAGTAAGATAAATCTCTGATAGCTTCTGATTCCTTTCACGTTCAAATATGGTGGTAGCTTTTCAATGACTTCCACTTTGGTACGATCAACTTCACGCCTTTTCGAAGAAACTTTGTATCCAAACATAATTCCTTCCATGACCATAAAATTGCATTTTTCCCAATTGAGTACTAAGTTAGTCTCCACACACCTCTCCAAAACAACATCCAAATTTTTCAGACAAAGGTCAAATGATGGAACGAAAACTGAGAAGTCATTCATAAACACCTCGATAGTCTTTTTGATCAAGTTCGAGAAAATAACTCGCATACACCTTTGAAAAGTCGTCGGTGCATTACACAAGTCAAACGACATCCTCCTATAAGCAAAGATTCTGAAAGGGTAAGTGAAAGTCATTTTTTTGTGATCCTCCGGGTTGAGAATGATTTAATTATAACCCGAATATCCATTCAAAAAACAATAATACTCTTAACCAGAGAGCCTTTCGAGCATTTGGTCCATGAAAGAAAGAGGGAAGTGATCTTTCCTCATAGCTTGATTGAGCCTACGGTAGTCGATACATATCCTCCACCCTATTACAATGTTTTTTGTAATTAACTCATTCTTCTCATTACAGATAACTGTCATTCCTCCCTTCTTTGGCACCACTTGTACCGGACTAACCCACCTACTGTCAGAGATAGGATAAATTATTCAGGCGTCCAACATTTTTACCACTTCTTTCATGGTAGGATTCAATATTCTTTGTGGTTGAGCCACCGACTTGAAATCTTTCTCCATGAGTATTCGGTGCATACAATAGGATGGACTCATACCTTTCAAGTTGGAAAGAGTCCAACCCATTGCCTCTTGATTTTTCTTCAAAACACCAATTAATTTTTTTTCTTCCTTCTTGGTTAGCTCCTAACTAATGATCACCGAATTGTTTCCCTCTTCATCAAGAAAGACATACTTGAGATGAAAGGGTAACAATTTTAACTTAAGTTTAATTTCCTCATTGTTTTCCTTTTTCAACATTTCCACCCTTTCATTCAAAGGGGAAATATCTTCTAACTCTTCAAGCTCCCGCAAGCATTTTTCAATCTCTTTTTCTTCCTTTTCATTGGCATTTGAAAGAGCATTAGTAATATCTTATTGTAATAGTGTGGGAACTTGTAGTAACTCTTTAATTTCTTCGATCACCCTTTCCGTTGCATCGATTCTAAAGCAACCGGTCTTGTCCTTCGAGTGCTTCATGGCTTCAAAAAGATTGAAATATATCTCCTCATCTTAAACTCTAACTTTCATTAGACCATCATCCATATTAATTGCCATGCGCACGATCTTCATAAAAGGTCGCCCAAGAATCAAGGAAGCGTCCTCATCTTCTTCCATATCAATCACCACAAAGTCGATTGGAAACAAAAATTTGTCAACCTTTACCAACACGTCTTCTGCTACACCATGAGGGCGAGTGGTAGATTTGTCGGCAAGTTGCAATATCATTTGAGTAGACCTCAACTCCATGTGTCCTAAGCGCTCCATAATAGACAAGGGTATCAAATTGATACTAGAGCCTAAATCGATCAATCCATTGCCAACATAAATTTTTCCAATTGTAACCGGTAAAATGACTCATCCTGGATCACTTTCTTTCCTCGGGAGAGTACGTTGAATGATTGTGCTACAACTAAAATCCACCATGATAGTTTCTTGATCCGTAGATCTCTTCTTTTTTGTAAGGATATCCTTCATGAATTTTACATACTTGGGCATTTTGTTCCAATCTTCGGAAAATGGAATATTTATTTGCAATTGCTTGAATATATCCATGAATCGAGCATAGTGCCTCGCACTATCTTTTCTTGATGGAGCATGTAGATATGGAAAATTTTGAATTGGAATAGTTATCACTTGTTCTTTACCTTTCCTAGACTTTTTCACTTTTTCTCTTATTCCTCACTCTTTTTCACTCTTTCATTTTCAACTAATTCTCCCTCAACATTTTTTTCTACTTCTTTCTCAACTTTTTCTTTTTCTTTTTCAACTACAACCTCTTCCTCTACTACCTCCTCACCTACACCCATGTCAATTTCTCTACCACTTCTTGTGAGAATCGCCTAATAATGCTCCTTAAGATTTGGGATAGCGATAGCCGTAAATAGCCCTTTTTGTTGGTCGGCCAATTGTTTTGACAATTTACCCACTTGTGTCTTCAAATTCTTTATAGCCGCATCGATGTTCTCTTTATTTGACATTGATATTTGCATAAACTAAGTAAGAGTTTCTTCCATCTTTGAAGTTCCACTTTGAGCTTGTGGAGGTTGATTGTAATTTTGGTATTGTTGGCGATTTGATGTTTCGGCTTCTTGCAACCTCCAAGGTTGTTGATACCCATGATTTGGTTTTTCATACCCTTGATTGGCTTGTTGGTAAGGCGGCCTAGGTTGGTATCCATGATTTTGATTTCCGACATAGTTAACCTCTTCCACTACTGGAGGACAATACCCGGTAGGATGGTCACCTTTACACAATTTTCAACTTGCCACTTAAGCTTTGGTAGGAACTTCTTTCATCTCTTTAATTTATTGTGGAAGCTTCGACATTTATTGAGTCAAAAGCTCCACTTGTTATGATAGAAGTTTGTTTTAAGCAAGAATAGCATCGTTGGTACCCAACTTTAGCACTCCGGGTTTTCTTTGAGTTACTCCATGATTGTGATTCCCTTGGTGGTCATTAAGCACCATATTTTCAATGATTGCAATTGCTTCCTCGACACTTTTAGACATCAAAGAACCACCTGTCATAGCATTAAACAAGGTTTTGTGAACCGAGAGGAGACCATTGCGGAAAATGTGAACTTGCGTAATTTCATCAAAACCATGTCCTTTGCATTTTCTCAACATTGACTTGAATCTCTCCCAAGCTTCGTTGAGGGATTCATTTCCTCCTTGTGAAAATACAGTGATTGTCGTCTTTGCTTCCATGAATTGGTTATGTGGAAAAAACCGTTCAAGGAACTTTTCTTCCAACAAATTACAGTCCACCATTACTGTTGTAGACTGATCAAGATACCATTCCTTCGCTTTTTTGATCAAAGAATGAGGAAATAGTCTCCTAAACAATTATTCTTCGTCAGCTTCTGGCGCTACAGTTGCACCCGCGATCTCATAGAATTTGGTAAGATGTGTAAACGGATCCTCATGATCTAACCCCGTGAAAAGATTTTGATAAATGAGTGCAAGGATTCCCGTTTTCATCTCAGATTGCCTTCCATTTTAGAGATTGCGTGCAAACTGAGCATTGTGCCTCAGACTATTTGTACATGGAACTAAAGCTGGAGGTGGTGCTGCTGCTGCTTCCATGATTGGTGTAATAGGTGGAGTGGATGAAGAAGATTCCCCATGCTCTTGTCTTTCCCTAGCTTGTTGCTGTCTCCGCCTTGTTCGACTATTGAGTCGGCGAGCAATTCTTTCAATCTCAGGATCGAAAAGAAGTTCTTCAGGCCGGACTTGTCCCTGCATAAACAAATTCTGCACACAGGTAAGCAGATCAGAAAGCACAAAGACTTACAGAGATAAGAGATTCACAATATATAAATCTTAAAATCACTAAGCTATTGCAATGCTTGCAATATCGTACTAAACAATCCCCGACAATGGCGTCATTTTATTGATAAGTATAGTCGGGAGTGTTTTATTGTATCCACAGGGATTGTACGAGAATATTTGATGTCGTTCAATATTTTAGTGACTTAAGTAAAAGGGTTTTCAAATGGTTTCTATTTGGCAACATAAGTTTGCAAGAAGTAAAACAAGGTAAAAATTGGTTCTTGTTTGATAAAAAGCATGCCAAGATTAGGTTTCACTAATCCGTCTTAAACGTATCCAATCAATCGAATATGTGAACTTAGTTTCAACCAATATAATCGTGTATCCTCGGAAAACCATTTATTTCTAAAGCAATTTTGTGAATATTATTGTTTCGACCATTAAACGATCTCTCGAAATAACACCCGAAACAATAATCGTTAAGCTCAATAGAATACAAATATCAACTTCCAAATCTATGTCTAGAGTTTGTTAGTTGATAGATGAAGAAATTAGGTCAAGACTTGAAAAGTTTATATTTAAAGCAATCCAAACCATAAATACAACAAAATATAGCAAATAACTTCATCTATATTGATCAAAGCTTTGTTCACATACAAAATATTAAAAGAAATACATAAAATCAAAATTAGCTACCTCTAATCTTGACACAAAAAGGGTTTAGCCACCCATTTCCATGGTAGCTTGAGCAACAAGTTTCGGAAGAAGGTTAATCAACATATAAGTCAAAAAATCGAGATTGGATGGGAATCCACCTTCTTTTGGTGAAAGATGGCTAAGAGATGATGAAAATGGGAGAACTAGGGTTTTCTTGCTGAAAAATATGAAGCCATGAAAAGGTATCAAAAAGTGGTATGGGCTAAAAAGTGGTGTCAAGTACTTATAGTCATGCTGTTGTGCTGTCACATTTACACTGCGAACCTTCTATTCGCCTAGCAAACATCCAAATGTAGCACTTAAAGTGTCAATGTACAGTTAAACCTCTCTGAGACATTTCCTCATATTCACTGTGCGGACAATATTTCGCACTGCGAAGCCTTCGCCAACAACTTCGCACAGCTAATTCTTATCCAAATACATACTGTCTTAAGTCTGGGACCATTCGCTAGAATTTCGCTACGTCTTTGCTCCATCGAACCATTCGCTAGCTTCTTCGCACAACGAGTTTTAGTCTCTTTCTCCTCTGTGTGAAAAGTGCCAAGCTCCAAGGGGTCTTTGCTAGCAAGTTCGCTGCGTGAACTTGTTGATGATTTTTCTGGGGAAGTTCACTAGGAGCTTCGCACGACGAACTTCATGATATTTTACTGTTGTCTTGGTTTCCTTGTCAATGTTCTTGTGTCTTACTCTTCTTGTTTTGTGCCTAATTCATACACAATAGCACACAAATCAAAGCAACCAAGACATTTTCAAGCAATGAAGCATATCATCCAAAACATAAGTGATTCAAATCAATTTATCTACAAAAATAATGAAAGATGCCAACATTTGATAGAGAAATAAAGCAAAGTTTGGCATCTAACACTTGCACTGTGCATTGAAGCAAATAGTCTTTTTAACCTTGGTATTGTCGGCAAATAAAACATGGACTTCACTGCTACACGTTTTTGTTTACAGCTAATAGCTTTACTGCGAACTTGATATCTCAGACTCTTACAGAATTACATTCCTCCAACGCTCCATCATTAGTACCAAACTCATTGTCATAAAACAACATGTAACCATTTATGCAACAATCAATCTTTCTTACTTCTAAACCCAACTTTGACACTAACCTTTTTGCATCATAATAACTTATAGGCAAGTTGTCTTTCGTAGGAGTCGCATCC
Organism: Lathyrus sativus; assembly: GCA_963859935.3. Lineage (NCBI taxonomy): Eukaryota > Viridiplantae > Streptophyta > Magnoliopsida > Fabales > Fabaceae > Lathyrus > Lathyrus sativus. The sequence goes on along the minus strand of OZ012738.1, from coordinate 40,214,980 downwards.
AATATCATTTTTGCAAAGAATTCTAAACACTGATCATGAACATTCCAATTTGACTTGGCGGCCAATAATCTCACACACATTGATAATTTTGAGTATGTTGACCCCTCAAATATGACGTATTCATTTCTTTCAACAATTTCTAAAATCTTTGTGCTTTCTCATTCAGAAACTCTTCCCCCATCAAAATCTTGAGCTTCATCATATGTCACATTTATCCCAAAGGAATTGCCGACCATATCATCGATCAGATTAAATTATTTCTCAAATTTCATATGCGATCAACTTCTTGATGCATGCGTATTAGTAGTCTCTAGTACGTTACTCGGCAATTGTTCTCCATTAAATGTCCAAGTCCAATAATTTTTAATGAAACCCCTCATCTTCAAATGACGTTCTACTTCCTCTGGGTCACTAACTATAGGTCTACATTCACATTTAAGACAAGGACATTTTACTCCTCCTTCACTTCGACAATATTCTTGAGCAAATGAACACGTGATAAACCCTTTAACTCCTTCCTCAAAATTTGGTGTAAGTCCACGTCTTCCTAGTAAAGTTCTATCGTACATCCAACTACGGTAGTAACGAAAATATTTCATACTGCACATTTGTATTATCATTATCATTTTAACTTAAAATATGATTTTAATATATGCGAAATATTATAATTTTTTAAAACTATTTTAAACATAAATACATTTCATACTATATATATATATATATATATATATATATATATATATATATATATATCTTTAATCAAATTGTACATTTCACAACTATATATTTATACTAAATTTTATAACTATACTTAACATTTATATTTTCTTAAATTAATAAATGTTACTTAATATATCTTTCCTTAAAAGTAAAAATATTACAATTTTGTTTTTAATAAAAATAAAAAATAATTTTTTCAATTTTTAATAAATCTACATAACATAATGACTATCATAGAAGAATATTATTTGGCATGTATCAAATTTTTTCTTAATAAAACAAATATCATCATAACTTTAATAAAATAAATATCATCATAGAAGAAATTTCTTCTATATATTTGAAATTGCAAATTTGGGACATATCAATTTTTTTCTTTTAAAAAAAAAAACATATTTGTTTTATAAAACTTTTAGTTATTAGATATTATAATATCTAGTTATTACATATTTTTTTTATTTGTTTTAAAATTTTTGTTTTAAAAAAATTAGTTTATAAATTTTTTTGTTTTAAATTCTGTTTTTTAAAAATAAATTTGTTTATAAAAAAAAATTATATTAATTTTTTTTGAAATTAATATTTTTCCTAATTGTTTTAAAATTTATGTTTTTACAAAATTATTTTATAAATTTTGTTTGTTTTAAATTCTGTGTTTTTAAATTGTTCATAAAAATAAATTCTGTTTTTTTAAAATGAAAATTGTTTATAAAAATTCTGTTTTGATTATAAATATTATGTTTTTAATAAATTAACATTTGTTATAATATATAAATGAAATTAATTGGTATGCATTGATATTGTAAAAAATTTTAAGTTAATAATATGACATGGCAGATCGATATATTCCTATTGAATGACAGTGTAAATTATTTTACATTGTCAGTGTATATCAATTAAACTCTATATAAATATAATATTATAATTTTTAACCTAATAAAATCTATAAAAAAAATATTAATGAAAATATTTTTACTCAACAACATTATTTCACGACAACAATAAACTTAATGATAATATTATAATTGTTACACAACAACAACCCATCAACCAAAATATTTCATTCATACAAATCAGAAAAAAAAAATAATAATTGAAATTGCACAAATACCTCAATGAAGCAACCACAAAACTTGAACAATAATTTTGGATCTTGATGACTTCTTGAACCTTTCAAATATTACTCCTTGAACAATAAACATTATCAATTTAAAACTAGAAAATATTAATTAAAAAATTAAAACAAAAATTAAAATAAAAAATTGAAAAGAAAAAAAAGGAGAAAAATAAATGAATATCTTTGATACAAAATGAGAATAGAACTAGAACTAGGTAGTGAAGTGAAGACATAATTTGGAAGTGAAGAAAGCAATGGCAGTGAAGAGGGAGAATGCGGGAAAGAAAGAAGAAAGGAAGGCAACAACAAACAATGAAGAGGGTGTGTTGGGAAGTGAAAATGAATTAAATATATAACAAAGGTTGCAATGTGGGATACATCTTAGTTTTCCCACCTCAGAAAAAGCAACAGTCATAAACATTACTAACATTTACACGTGAGATTTCTTGCTAACATTCAATTTCCTTTTTTTTTTAATTTTAAAATTTAATTAGCGGCGGGGATTCCACGTGGGAAACTACCCATGTGTTTCCCACGTCGCAACTTAAAAACAATATAGCTACTTTTATTTCTGCATTTATTTAGCGACAGGGATTTCACGTGGGAAACTACCCATGTGTTTCCCACGTCGCATTTATACAGTTTCATGTTCTCATGTGTCAGGCCATCAATTCATGTTTTCCACTTGCTAATTTTTTTTTTATTTTTGAATTTATGTAGCAACGTGAATTGCACGCCACTACGTAAGTTCTGATAAAAATTCAAACTTCCCCCCACTTGAAAGTGTGACGTTTTGATTTTTTTACTTTTAACTTTTATGTTGTGACGTGAAAACCACATCACAACTCATTTTAAAAATATATATATGACTTTCCTATGGTCAGACATTATCTTTATTTTTTAATTATTATAATAATTTATTGACGTGATATACACGTCGCAACGCCCTTTTTTGCCACATGTATATCACGTCACTAAATCACGAGGATATTTGTTGTATTTCTTGTAGTGAAATAAAGAGTTAGTAATAAATAGTGACAAACATTAGTACTAATATACTTCCGATGTTCCAAAACAAAACAAAGCAAAAAACTTTTCAAAACCTCAAGAAAAGAGTATAAATACAAAGTCCCTGTTGATATAAACGTCACTTTAGTTTACATTAACAATCTAGAATTCAATCCACATCAACAATCCAAAATCCATTCACTATAACAGTTCAAAACTCTCTGATCGAAAAATCAATCATGAGTTATGTGAAGAAGGAATTCGTGCAAAGAAAAGTGGTTCATGGTGAACTCGGGGAAAATTCTTTTTTTTTTTCCATGGAAAATGTATCAAGAAAACCATAAAGAACCATCAAATAGAAAGAATAAGAACAAGCAAAAGAAAAGTGGTTAATGGATTATTGTTTGTGAAAGGAAAATGTATAAAGAAGAAAATATTGATTTATATTAGTGTCGTTGCAAAAAGAATAATAGAATCGAAAGAAGAAAGGAAAAAATAATGATCAAGATACTCCATTCAAACAAACTGATCCTAAAAAATTTATTGATGATTTTGAAGTAAAGAAGAGTTTATCTAATTGGAGACAGATTAAAGTTCAAAGATAAAGAGAATTGTCTCGACACAAATTTGAAAAGATTCAAAATATTGTTGATTTCAATGACAACATTGATGCCATGAAGGATTTTTACAAACTTATTTGAATTCTACGTTTTAATCTCTTGTTTAACTTGTATACTTCATTATATTCATTATATTTAGTCAATATTGTGTTATAATGTAGTTTTTATTTTGAGAAATAAAAATTTAATAAAAATATTTTTATGATTATGTTTTCATTTATTTTATTGATTTCTATATAGTATTTATATTATTTAGTTAATAAACTATTAATTTTCATCGAATGGATATGATTTTTGATTCAACAATCCTATTCTACTTTCATGCAAGGAAATTTAATATAAAATTGATTATTTTCTTCTTTAGATTTGGAAGAAGTGTTTCATTAATTATAGACTTCTAAAAAGTTCAAAGGTGAATCTTTAATAATTTTAATACATTTTAACAAAATATTATATGACAATCTTTTTACTAAAAAAAAGAATCCACCAATTGGAAGAACCAAGTTCTTATATGTATTATTTGGTTTAAATTAATACGCGCACTTCTCTTCTATTTGGATTGCTGCACTTCAGCGGCAATTTTTGTAGGATCAAGCGCTTACCACTAGGCCAAAAGCAATTGCTGTTAGTCAGGGCGCAACTATCTTTCTTAAAGTGAACCCCAAGGGGCCTACCTAGCCCACCTAACACACCTGTGTAGGCGCCCATGGGTGGGATGTTAAGCCCATCGAATCCCTCAGGGAGATGCTGAATTAAATAATCCAACAATCTCCCCCCCTCCCCCCCCCCCCTAGTGTCAGCCGGGGGATTTGAACCCATGACCTTGCTCTGATACCACTTGTTAGTTCAGATACACACATAAATAATTAAAGAATTGAATAACCATCAGATGTAATACTTCAGAGTTTTAAACATTTTGCATCTGAGAAATTTGCTTCTGATTAATAATTATTCTGGACAGAAATGCATTCCAATATTTTTCATAATAAACTTAAACCTATCTTCAACAAGAGGTTTAGTAAAGATATCAGCCCATTGATGGTCTATATCAACAAAGTTTAAACTCAAAATATCCTTCTGAATATAGTCTCTGATGAAGTGATGCTTAATCTCAATATGCTTGATCATGGTTCTGGCCATTTCTTGCAATGTTCTATTTTCCCTCTCTACAACTCCATTCTGTTGAGGAGTTCTAGGGCAGGAGAAATCATGTGCAATGCCATTATCTTTAAAATATTTTTCAAAAGATTTGTTTTCAAATTCTCCACCATGATCACTTCTGACTTTAACAATTTTGAAATCTTTTTCAGTTTGGACTTGTTTGCAGAAGTCAAAGAACACAGAGTGTGACTCATCCTTGTGTTTTAGGAATTTTACCCATGTCCATCTGCTATAGTCATCAACTATGACTAACAACTTTGCAACATTTTTGATTAAAGATTATGTCATAACCATTGTTACTTACTTGACTTATGGACAATAAGTTATGTTTAATCCTTCTACAAGTAAGACATTAGATATGGAAGGAAGGTTACCATTTCCAATAGTACCAGAGCCAATTATCTTGCCCTTCTGATTCCCTCCAAATTTGACGTCACCTCCAGATCTAAGCTCTAGGCTTTGGAACATAGACCTTTCTCCCGTCATGTGACGTGAGCATCCAGATTCCAGGTACCATGAATGGCGTCCTCACTTTGTTGCTAAATACATCTGCAGCAGATATTATCTTATCCTTAGGTACCCAGATCTTTTTGGATCCTTTTTGGTTAGTTACCTTAAAAGTTTGTCTGAACTTCTGTCTTTTAAAAACAGGTTTGTTCTGACTAACTCTAGGTTTAAACACAGGAATGTTCTGATCAGAACTTGTGTGTTTAATATCATTCAGATGACCAAACTTAAAGTGAGAATATAATGGAGTCTTCTTAATGATAAGTTTATCAACAGGTGTTGGACTTAAATCCTTTCCAGAGGAAGATTCATATCCAATTCCTTTCCTGTTATTTCTACTAACCCCATAGATCATTGAAGCCATCTTGCTTCTATCTATGCTTTTAGTCAGAAACTTCTGAAAGCTGTAGTCATATTTTTCTAAAATATTTTTACATTCTGACTCAGTTTCAGATTCAGAGTCTTGTTGAGCTTTTTCAAAATCATTTTTCATTTTCAGATTATTTTCTTTGAGCTCAGCAACTTCTGACTTTAGCAGATTATTCTCAGATTCAAGATTGCGTTTAAGCTTCTTGCATTTGAGCTTAATCTAGTTATAGTTCTTCAGAATTTTGTTAAATCAGAGTCTTGCAGCAATTGTGATATAGCGTGAAGATTACTCAGAGCATAGTTTGGTGATCAGATCTTTTGTACTTGCAGCGAACAGTACATTCATATTCTTCTGATAAACAGTGCTTGAAACTCTTCATACAACGTCTTCAGTTACACTTCAGATGCTTCTGCTTCAGAGTCTTCTGGCAGTGCTCAGAATCTTCTGATGACATGCTTCTGATGCTTCAGATGCTTAGCATAGAGAGCGTTCAGATGCATTTTTGCTTCCATCAGAGTATTAAAATTAATATCTGAAACAAAAATACTTGAACAAAATTAGAGTATATATTTTCCTAATACAAAATTTCATTAGTGTTATCATCAAAACATAGAGATATAATTAAATACCAATCTATGTTCTAACAATCCCCCCCTTTTTTATGATGACAAAAACATAGGAAATTTTGTCCAGATAAAATGGAAATAAATATATAACTCCCCCTGAGATACAAAATCTCCCCCTGAAATGAATACTCTTATAGAAATAGATACTTCCCTTTTTACATGAGTATTCTTAACAGAATAAGAGCTTGATTAGAGTTCTGGTTAAAATGACTTACTTGCCAGAATCATAGCTTTGGTTAAACGTTTCATTTCTCAAAGAGTTTTCAGAAGCACACGCAAGAAAACACGTGTAACTCTGAATCTGAAAAGGTGGAGTGCACAAAACTGAAAAGACGTTTGAGGTACTATTTGAATATTTGGTTTCTCGTTTTCCCCCCAAAGTGTCAGAATCATTAATTGTTTTGAAATGATTATATTTTTTTCATTAAATGCCATTAAATGCTAAGTGAAACGTGCTGAACATGTGACTTTTGTTGTGCCCTAATTGTCTCTATAAATTCTACAATTCACAACATTTCACACTTTTCACTCTCACGGACACTTATATGCATTTCTGCCTTCTTCATTGTTTTCATCTCTCTCCCAAAATCAAAATCGTTCGTAACCCTAAAACTTCATCTTCAACAATGGCTACATCTTCATCAACTTCAGCACAATATCAATATACCATGGCAGCTGTTTCATCTTTCAATCTGGGTCCTACTGCTTTCAAAGAACCTGTTAGGACAAATCTCACACCTGTTGAGAAACTGGAAGTGTTGTGTGAATCACTGGTTGATTTTAAATCTTTGGCTGATAATGGTTTTAACTTGCATTCTATCATTGATGCTCAAGGATGGACAAAGTATTTTGACAGACTGTTTGGACCAGTCTACCCAGTTTTGGTCAAGGAATTCTAGATCCATGCAAATGCCTACCCCAAGTTCATAGTTTCATTTGTTATGGGTAAAGAAATAGTGATTACAGAAGATCTGATAAGGAAGCTTATTGGATATGAGGAAACTGATGGAGTTACTCATCTGACTGGGCGTGTTAATATGGAAGCTTTCTATGATGAGGTGATGGTTTTTGGAAATCCCTCAAACAAATTCAAAGATTTGAAACCCTACTACAAGATCTGGGCCAAGATCTTCATGGGTTGTATTCATCACATAAAGTCTACAAACTTTCCAGAGTATGTGAATAATGACCAGCTATATTTCATGTATTGCTTCAGTCAGAGCACTAAGGTTGATCTGCCTCACTTGCTCTTCTCTCACCTTTGGAATCATGACAAGATATCTAGAGTTGATCAGAAGATGAAAGACAAAACTTGGATCCCTTGTGGAAGGTTGATATTAGACATTCTGACAGAGAATGATCTGGTGGCGCATCTGCATGATGCTGGAATCAAAGAAGAACTTACATCAGTACTTGGAAAAGTTCTAAATGCTAGAAGTCTCTAGAGGCTGAAATTGATAGATGAACTTACTTCTGTTCCTGAGAAGTTGAATACTGATGAAGTAAGCAAAAGAAGAATTCTGGTAGAAGATTTTCCAACCTTCTATGTAGAAGAACCAAAGGAGGTTATCATCATGTTTGTTGGCTCTTGTCTGGAAAAAGGAATTCCACTTCCAAAAGGTTTTCTCAATCGTGCTCCAATGCCAGATGAGTATGAGGAACACAAGAGGAAAAGAAAACAAGCTCAAGAAGAAGAAGCTGCAGAACATCAGAAGAAGCAGAAAACTTCTGAAGAGCCTCATAAGAAACAGGAAACTTCTGAAGCACCTAAGAAGAAGCTTAAGAAGAGGAAAGCTTCTGTAGAGGCACCTTCTGAAGGAATAAAGAAAATCAAGAAAATAAAGATAGTCAAGAAATCAGGTATTTCTACACCTTTATCTCTTAATTTTGATTCAGCAAATGTATTACCAACAATTATTTCTGAACCCATCACTACTCCCTAACAACAAGATATTCCTTCTGAACCCCAACAATCTGATATACCTCAACAATGCTCTGAACCACAACAAAATGATGAATATGTTCCCACACCTTCACCATCTGAACAAATATCTTCTGAACAACCACAACCACAAACAGAACAATCTATACCACAAAAATCTGACCAACCAGAACAAACACCATTAGAAGAACCCACTTCACAACAACCAGAATCACATCCATCAGAACCAGAAATTCCCCAACCAAAAGAACACCTTACTTATGATCCTACACCATTACAACCCCCATACATTTCTGACTCTGATGTCCTTGACATCCAACCTTTGAATGTCATGATTGATATTTCATCTACTTTTCATCATACCACATAATCAATTAACTCTACTGAATCTTCTCTACCACCAGAAATTCAGTCCATGCTCTCTGATTCTGAACCCAATAATTCTGAACCCAATCAATCTGAACTCATTATTTCTGAACCCTCCTCAACTTATCACTATCATCCCCTATCATATGGTTTAAAACTTAGAAACTTTTATACCAGAAGAGAACCATCTGACTCTACCATTCCATACAAACCAATTTCTACATATGTCCTTCCATCTGTTCTCCAAGACTATCTCAAACAAACATCTGACATCATTAACTCAGAACCTCTGCACTCTCCCAATTCTCTTTTCACTCCATATAATTCCAAAACTTTTGATGTCATTCCATCTCAAACCAGCTTCAAATAATATCTGTGTTCTAGAAAACCTAGATTCATCCCTTCATCTAATTCATATATGTTCCCAACCATTCCTCATCCTTTGATAATTATCCCCACTTTACCCATACCTTCAAAACCATCATCTTCTGCCAACCCTGAATCATCTCTAAAAACCTTTTTAGAAGATGTGTTCACACCAAAACCTAGAATTAATATTGGTAATCTGCTTGCTATTTTTGAAAATGAGTTAAAAGTGTGGTTATCATCTGTTGAAAAGGAATGCTTGACTGGTCTTGACCCAAATGCATTTGATGTCTTTTGGACAAGATTCAAACATAGATCCAACTCTGTGGCTGATAATCTCCAGAACATCTATGCTGAAGATACCAAGATCCGAATTGCTGAAGCTGATAGATTCTCTCGTCTGAATGATCTTCTGAGTACCTCCAGAACTCCTACTTTGCTTCTGGATCCTCCACCAGCAAAACCTATTGTTTCTGAAACTCCAGAAGAATCTGTTCAAAAAGAATCTGTGCCTGAAGATAATCTGACAGATAATCCATTGGCTCTGACAACAGTAGACACTGCATCTGATTCTGCTATTCAAGACACTGCTTCTGAAATGGTCATTGACAACGCTACAGCTCCTGCTCCTGAATCTGCACCTACATCATCTGAGATAAAGTAAGAGGACTCTGATCTAAAGAATAAGATTGCTATGCTGGAAGCTAGTCATTCTGAGATGAAGTCCTGGATGGTTAAGCAAGACCAGAAGATTGACAACATTGAGAAATGGATGTCCAAGCAAGAAGAATCTTCTTCTGAGATCACCAACCTTCTGAAGCAGTTGTTGTCTAAACAATCTTAGTTTTATTTGTTTATCTGATGTTTGAGCACCTATTTGCATCTGTTATTTGTTGTCTTTGTTATCAGCATATTTCTTACTAAATGAATGAATGTTTTCCATATCTATTCTTATCTTTTCTCTCTGTTTCCTTTACTTGTCTTTAAAGAGTTTTCTTTTTGATTATGACAAAAAGAGGGAGAAAATGAAATTCTGAATGTTCACATAAATAGGTACCAAAATAGAATTCAGACATGATAAAATTTATCTAACATTGAATTTTAGTCTTTCAGAACTTTAACGTATCATTTGACAAAATTCATTGAAGATACCCTGAGAATCCCCTAATAAGATCTAATCCAAAACTGACTCTGACTCTGACTCTGAAACGTTTAATACAAACCAGGCTCTGATACCACTTGTAGGATCAAGCGCTTACCACTAGGCCAAAAGCAATTGTTGTTAGTCAGAGCGCAACTATCTTTCTTAAAGTGAACCCCAAGGGGCCTACCTAGCCCATCTAACACACCTGTGTAGGCGCCCTTGGGTGGGATGTTAAGCCCATCGAATCCCTCAGGGAGACGCTAAATTAAATAATCCAACAATTTTCTGTTAAACTTTGTCATGGCAACACACAATGCCAAATCAGGTACATGGAAGGAGATGTTAATATGAAAACTTTGTGGAGAAAACTTTGAAAAATGAAGGTACCATCCAAAGTGAAGGCTTTTTGCTGGAGATTAATGAAAAATAGGTTACCAACTAGGCAACAACTCTTCAAAAGAACAATCATACAAGATGAAAGTTTGATTGCATGTGTTTTTTGCAAAATTGATGAAGAATCCATTGAACACTTGATTCTTTATTACCCTATAACAAAGCTGACTTGGAAATATATTTGGGATTGGATTGGTTTGGTGAGGCCCATAACAGAGGACTGCATTGAGGACTTTACACAAGCGATGGAAGAACTTAAAGAGAAAGTAGGAAAACATTGTGAAGGCTATTTGTGGATGATATCCTACTAGTGCATTTGAAACAAGCAAAATGCTGTGATTTTCAAAGAAGATAGTAGTCATGCAAGGGGCATATAATACAACATTAAATTCTTCTTTTGGCTTTGGCTTGATCTTCTCAAAAAATCACCTTCTTGTAGCTTTTTTGAATGGTGTATGATACCGCTAGACTTCCCTTTGTAATCTTATGTAGGTTCTTGTCGGATTCTGAATTGGTGGCGTGTATCTTGTATTGATGGATGTATCATTGTATTTTTTATGAGAGTTGAGTACCTTTAATACTCACATTAATATACACTTTGCTTATAAAAAAGGTCATGGGTTTGTAATGTGGCTATAAAACACAAATAATGTGACCATAATAAATAAATTTCTTTCTTTTGTTAAATATCCATTTATTTGTATTTTATAACCACATTACAAACCCATAGCCTTAATAAAAATTAATCAACACATGAACTTCTACTTATTGGAACTTTTTATTTATCATCCAATAATAATTATCTTTTCTATAATGATAATCGAGAAATCAAAAGAATGATATGGCAGATGAATGATTGTCACCTCCAAATTCAACTTCATTTTATATATTTTTTGGAATCAACATGAAGTGGTTTAAAAAATGAGTACAAAAATGTAATGTTTCTCTATATAAGTAAAATGCACATATTAATCCTTTAACATTGGTATTATTTTTTTATTATAGATTTGAATTACTCGTGAATCATTCAAAAGGATACATTCATCTATATCTATTACAATAAAGTGTAAAATAATGTCTAGAATTCTCATTATCTTTAAACTAAAAATTGTTTCTTCATATCTTGAAGAGAATTGGAATTGGAAGCTACTGAGGAGACACATTTAGTCAGGGTACTCTAGCTAAAATTCAGACAGTCACTTTAAGGTTTTGGGTTAACATTTGATGTCTCTCTCTCCTGTAGCTCTGGAGGATTAGTCTTATTGGTGCTTCCGACTCTCTTGAACTCCCCAACAGTGGTGGCATACCCAATGGGACACAATCATAGAGGAACACAATCACAACATAATAACATAATATAGAAACTCCAAAACCAGAGAAAAAACCACGACCGTTGTTAATAGACAACTAGAGAATAACAATAGGTGAAAATTATTAGTACAACAAATAATATACCCTTAATTAAACCAAGTCCATAGTACACTTACACCCTCCAAAACAAATAGTTAATTACATCTCACAACACTCTAATAAAAGAGTATAAGAGAACAAAGAATGTCAAATACAAGTTTAAAGTGATTTTGACTTGTGCATCTTAGAATAAAGAACTTGAATCCTATATATAGTCTTGGACTCCCTCTTCCTTCACAAAGCTAAACGATGTGGACTTCAAATAACTTATATCATATATATAGTCTTGACCTCTCTTTTCATTCACAAAACTAAGCGATGTAGGATTTCTTCAACATTTATATTTTTAACCAACCCTAATAAAAAATGAAAATCCAAGCTCTTGGGATGCTAGTTCACAATATCAAGTTAGGAGTATTAGTTAATTTCAGACAATGTTCTATTTTAACTTATTGGCAGAACCTTATTAAACCATGCTAATCCTTATTTTATTATTTTTTACTCCTGTTTAATTTTTTCATCCAGGAAGCCCTACTTCTCAACCATAAAAGCCCTAACTCTCGATGCTAGTTAAGCTAGTACTCCCAATGACAATAAGGTCAAGACAATAATATGATAGTTCTGCTTACGTTAACACTTCCTCTTACTTGCCTTATGTAATCACTAGTATATTTGGCTTAAGTATTTTTATCCTAATTCTATTTGGGTGGATTAGAATTGTGTTGTAGTGTCTTGGAGTTTTAATAATATTCATCATCTCTCTCTCTCTCTCTCTCTCTCTCTCTCTCTCTCTCTCTCTCTCTAAAATTTGTTTTAAAATTGTTGAACTCATTAGTTTATGTGTTTATTGTGTGGTATTGGTAATTCGCACAAGAAGGTTCATAAGAATCCCAACACATGTCAACTCCATCCATAATAAATCACTTAGTCTTATGTGTCTGCAAGTGAAACATCATGATAGAAAATGGAAAATGAAACCCCAATGAATCCATCTTGAACTCCTTTGCATCCATATAAGACTCCGATGAGATATTGGAAGGTAAGATTGATTTAAAAATTTTAGAACTCTACTTTTGGTTTTCTTTTTTAAAGTTAACAACTAAGTCCTTTAAACTGCTAATATTTGATAAATGGATTTCTATTTATAGTAAATCCAATTCATGATGGAATGATGACACCTATGCTTGATCGTGCTTTGAATCCTTATATGCCAACCAATCATGCTAGTTATTCTCTGACATCATTCTTCCCGCTTTTCTGTTTTTCGGGTTCTAACACCCCTTGTGCTTGTTATTATTCACCTCTTACTTAAAAAAATGAATAAGCCCCTAGTTTTCCTTCTATTTTGTATGTTGATTGTTAAGGGTTTTTTTCAAGAGTTTTGTGTACCACTAAAGATTAAAGACACAATAAGATCAACTACCTAAGATATGATCCATTCTCCCGTAAGATATTAATCTGACATGATCAGAAGGGGATCACGGGCCGGCCACACTCTATTGGACTGCTACATGCTCACCGGTGCTGAGGAGCAAAAAGAGGGGGTATACCTGCAAAACACTCTGATGCCAAAGTAAGGAATTGGGCAGAGCGAGAGCAAAGTATAGAAATTGGGCAAGAAGTGAATTACCTGACCCTCTTGAGGAAGAGGGTATTTATAGAGAGACCCCAGCGCTGGGCCAACGGTCATTTGAGGTGGGCTGGATGACCAGGCCTAACCCTAATGACTGCTAGGGCTTACGTGGCATAGTGAAGACCAGGACGTGGTCTTCGCCCTAGTCCAACTGCTCCTTGATCTCCGGAAAGCGGGGTTGACCTGCTCTTTCGGAGGTGGGCAGTTGGTTGATGACGTGTCCCCGCAGAGGGGAGCACGTGGAGAACGTGCACCGGGCGCGTTGTTCTCCCTGCGGAGGGGAGCTCGCTAGGTTGGGGAGGAACCAAGGCCGCACTTTGATGCGCCGAGGTGTGTCCTGTTCGGCTGATAAGAGGGGACGACGAGATGCTGTTGGACGCGCTGCTTGTGTCCGGTGGCGCGCTCTGCTCGTCCTGTGGGACGCGCGTGCCCGGCGTGCCCGATTCGCTTATTGGGCTGTACGTGGTATTGGGCCTGCCGAGGTCAGGCCCAGACCAGAACAGGAGCCCCCCAAGTCGAAAATCTGGGGAAAGAGCGAGGACTTAAGGTCGCTGTGTCGGGGAGAGAGGTAGCGGAACGGGAGGTTCTTCGGGATTCGCACTTGGCGGAACGGGCGCTCGTGCGGGGATCCCCGGTCGTCGGCGGAGCGGGGTGAAGGCAGGTGAAGGGGCGCGACTGTCAGGTTGCCGCCACGTGTCGTGCGTTAAGCGGTCGTAGGGGCGGCTACCCTATGTCATTAATGAGCCTAGCATCGCTTCGAATCCCGCACCGGGTTATAAATACGGGGGTCCCCGCTCATTTTACTACTTTTCACTCTGCTGCTTTTTCTGCGAAGCTCTGAGATCTTTGCTCGTCCGCCGTTGCCGCCGATCGCCGCTGCACCGTTTGGTTCTTCCTCCCGTTCGCTGCCGTTACAAGTGAGTTCTCTTTTCTCTTCCCTTTTATTTCCGCCGTTTGATTAGAATGCGTGGTCGGGGCATGATGAATACCCCGAGGAGGGACGCAAGATCCGCCGTATCTGGCGATTTTTCTGGTGAATGTCCCGGGGAGAATCGGTTGTTCCGATGAATGTCCCGAGGATGGGGGCTTTCTCCGATGAATTCCCCGAGGACGAGTGCTTTGTCCGATAAACGCCCCGGGGATGCGCGCTTTTTCCGGTGACCGTCCCGCGGAGGGATGGTGGGTCGGCTTCGGACGCCCCGAGGAGGGTCGACGGGGAGCGCGTGTTTGCTCGCCGTTCTCTGGCCTTTGTCGCCCTTTCACTTGACCTGCGGTGGAAGGGTGGATTTTATCCTGGCTATCGAATTCACCGTTGTCCTCTGCTTTTCAGGTGTAGATGTCGGCTTTGGTACCGGGGACGATGGTCGAAGACAACGAACCCGAGGTCCCGGACTTTGACGACGAGCGCATCGCCCCGTCCGAAGAATGGGCGGTTGAAGGGCCGCTGTCTACCCCGTCTTGTTTTGTGGCCGATGCGTCCGACGTGTATGCCACCGTCGAGGATACGCCTATGGGGAGCCGCAGCATTGGCAGGTGTACCGTTCGAAGGAGCACCATCGCATCTGCTCGCGATATGGGCGGTGGATGTTTCCCATGCACGAGTTCTACTTCAAGGAGGCTCGACTCAGGTTACCGTTCTCCGCCTTTCATCTGGGGCTCTTCGATTGGTTGCGCTTGGCCCCGTCCCAACTGCACCCCAACGCCTTGGCTTTCATCCGTGCCTTCGAGGTGGTGTGCTTCTACCTCGAGGTGGAGCCCACGGTACCGTTGTTTTTCCGTATCTTCCACTTACAGCGCCAGTCGGTGAATGGCCGCCACGGATGGGTCTCATTTAAACAGTCAACCAAGCTCTTCAAGGCGTATAGTGATTCCGTCAAGGATTTCAAAAGTCGGTTCTACCTCGTTAAACCGATCACGCAGCAGGGGTCGGATACTCTCTTCGCCGAGGGCGAGCTAATGGTAGATGGCCAGCGGTTCCTCGCGTGGCTTCCCAAGATACATCTATTGTGGACCGCGGAGCATTTCAACCGAGGTACGGATAGGTATATCGTACGGGCGGGGACCCTCGACGAGAGAGATATGGCCGCTTATTTGAAAATAGTCGCCTTTGTGCGGGCCCTTCCTCCGTCGAAGCTGGTGACGCCCGATGGTCGGTACATCCTCGATGCGCAGGGGAACGTGCGAACCAAAAAGCGGCTGATTAATACTAAGACCCTGCTCGGTTGCGCCACCGGGGCGGCCGCTTTGGATTATCTAGGTAGGGATGTTTCTTTTCTCCCCGTGTTCGGGTGTTCTGGCCGTTGCTAACTCTTTCTTTGTTTTTGCAGCGAACATGTCTTCTGTTGAGGAGCGGGTGAAGCAGTTGCGCGCTACCAGGAATGCCGCGGTCCCGAGGACGCGGGTGAGTCAGTTGGTCGGACAGGAGGTTGCGACGCCAGGAGGGCAGAGTTCGTCTTCCTCGCCTCAAGAGAGTCAGTCTCCCTCGTCTCAGGGAGCAGCGAAAAGGCCGAGATCCGAGGAGCCCCGCGGTTTGGTAGATCTGACGGTCGACTCAGGCGATGAAGGTTACGTCGTCCCGCCTTGCCATCAGCATCCGGGCTATTTTCATGGTGCTCGTTCTCCTACTGTCTCCGCTGGGGAGGTGAAGGCTGTCCGTCAGGCTGATCGAGAGTCTCGTCGACGTGTCCTGGATGAGGATTTGGCTGCAATGATGCAGACGTTCACGACGGCTCTTGTGCTGAACGAGGAGGGCTATTCCACTGTCGAGTTGTCCAAATTGCAGGGGGACCTTAGCTTTATGCAGTCGCGGTTGGCCAAGCTTACTGAGGAATTGGAGAAGAGTCAGAAGGATGTCGCTGAGCAGCGCAAACGGGCAGAGGGCGCTGAGGGGAAGGTGACCTCGCTGGAGGAGAAGCTGGGGGAGGCAACGGCCGAGGTGCAGGCGCTGCAAGTCCGTATGGAAGTTTTGGATAGTGCACTTCGTCCGGCCGAGGACGAGACAGAGGGGGATCAACGGTTAATCACCTGTGCTGATCTGGTTGCCCGTATCCGGGTGCTGGAAGGTGATTGTTTGGATGTTGTCGAGGTCGGGTTCAAGAACGCTGTAGAGCAGATCCAGGTCATCAACCCCGGCGTCGCGCTGGTCGTGGATGGGATTGGGCCGTATCACGAGATTGTTGATGGGAAGGTGGTCGACCCTTACCTTGTTGTCCCCGCGGAGGTCCCCGTGGCTGCTGACCAGGAGGGTGAAGTAGTCTAGATTTGCCGGGCCTGCGTGCCCGTTGTTTTTATGGCCTGCGTGCCGATATTTGTAACTTGTCTTTCTTTGGGCCTGCGTGCTCTGTTTGTGTAATATTAACTACTGGGCTGGTGCCCGCTTTTTGCTTAATATATTTTGTGTGAATTTTCTAAGTGTTCGCTCGGTATTTGCATGATGTTTATGCTCGTTTTTCGTATTTATTTATTTACTTGGATGCTTTTGACGTGCATGCCTCGATATGCTCTGGGTCTGTTCGGGTGTTAGCTCGACAAACTTGTTACCAGTGGTGAAGGGAACTGGCCGGTTTGGCCGGCGACGTAGCTGGGCCGTTTCGGGGGTAGTTCTCCCCGTGGCGTGGACGTCCCATCGCGAGCTGGGTGTCCTGCCGATTTTGGTACGGCAGCGGGGGATCTCGGTCGAGGTGTTCCTTGCCGAGCAAGGCCGTCTGCCCGGGCACACGAGAGGCAGATCTTGCTTTTCTTTGGTCGCTAGTGGACGCGAGGGTGTACGGTGGTACCATGTCGCCCCCCAGTGGTCGGGACGATGGGTCGTCGCGGGCAGTGTTCTAACTGTAGTACCGCTTAAGCTTTGCGGCGTTCCAAGGTCGAGCTAGTTGTTCCCCGTGCAGGTTTTCGAGGTAATAGGCCCCGTGCTCCGTTTTGTCCCGGACTCGGTAAGGGCCTTCCCAATTCGCAGCCAGTTTGCCCTCGTGGGAGTCTTTCTGGTTTCTGCGTAGAACTAAGTCGCCTGTTTGAAAGTCGCGTTTTAGGACTTTGTTGTTATGGCGAAGTGTGACTTGTTGCTTCAGCCGGGCTTCTCGGAGGGCTGCCCCTGACCGGATTTCCTCGACGAGGTCGAGCTCTTCCCGGAGGGCGCCGTCGTTGTCGTCGGTGCCCAGGGGAGCTTTCGTTCATCGGGATGGTGCGCGTATTTCGACGGGTATCACGGCCTCGGTTCCGTATGTGAGGCGAAATGGGGTTTCCCCCGTGGTTGAGTGGGGAGTGGTGCGGTATGCCCAGAGGACGCTGTGGAGCTCTTCGACCCATGCTCGTTTGGCGTCGCCGAGTCGTCGTCTGAGTCCCCTGAGTATGACTCTGTTTGCCGATTCTGCCTGGCCGTTTGTCTGAGGGTGTTCGACCGAGGCGAAGTGGTGTTTGGTTTCGAGTTTGGTGACGAAGTCGCGGAAGTTTTTGTCTGTGAATTGTGTGCCGTTGTCGGTGACGATGGCGAGTATGACCCCGAATCTGGCGAGGATGTTGCGTTTGTAGAATCGGAGTATGTTGTGGGCGGTGATTTTGGCCAGAGCTTCGGCCTCGATCCATTTGGTGAAGTAGTCAACACCCACGATGAGGTACTTGTTCTGGTAGGACCCTAGGGGGAAGGGCCCGAGGATGTCCAGCCCCCACCAGGCGAATGGCCATGGAGATGAGAGGGGCGTGAGGTCGGTTGGGGGGGCGAGGTGCATGTCCCCGTGTCGTTGACATTTGTCACATCGTTTGACGTGTTCCTTCGCATCGGATTGCATTGATGGCCAGTAATAGCCTGCTCGTAGGGCCTTTCGTGCTAGGGATCTTCCGCCGAGGTATGAGCAGGGGTATGTTGGAGTTGGAGGATCCCCCGGGGAGTTCCTCGAGGTAAAATGTGATCGGGTTGGAGCGGCCTCGGAATTTGTCGAGCGTGCTCATTTTGCCGGAGTTGTTCGCGATGAGCTCATCGAATTTTCTCTTCACGGATCCTATGGACAGACTCCTCGTGGCTCCATTGGAGATGACCATGGCTCTGGGGAAGTACTCCCACCGGCTGGTTGGTCGGATTGGCTCGTCGATTAGGTCGGGTCCTTCGGGGAGACCGAATTCTCTGCCCGTGAACCAATCCTCGGGGCGGCTGACACACAGCGCGACCTGGAGCCTACTGTTGTCCTCTGGAGAGGGAAGTTCCTCGACTTTCTTGGCTTCTGGAGCCTCTTGCCTAGGTGGTTCGCCTCCTCGGGTGTATCTCTTCAGGTGACCGTCTTTGATCAAAATTTCGATCGCGTCTTTGAGATGGATGCAGTCTTCTGTCACGTGCCCGTGGCTCCTATAGAATCGGCAGTATTTCGATTTGTACACGTTGGGTTTGGGGGGTGTTGGTCGCGGAAAACGGACACCTCCCTGCGTGAATTCGGTTTTAGCACATTCGGCCAGTATGCGCTCGCGTGAAGCGACTAAGGTCGTGTACTCTGTGAATCTGCCGGTCGGGCCGCGCGGTTCGCGTTGTTCGCGGGCTCGTGGGGGAGGTCTTCTTGACGATGGTCTCCTCCTCGTCGATGGCTCGAGGCTCCGTCGTCTCGGTGCCCGCGGGGGGCCTCCCTGTCTCTGGTGTCTCAAGCGGAGTTGGTCGCTTGTGTTTCTTCGAATCGGATGTAATGCGCGGCTCTGTCGAGGAAATCTTGGAGGGACGTTGGTCGGTGTATGCCTACGGCCTCGTAGAACTTGGAGTCGTGGCGCAGACCTTGTTCCATTAAGTAGCGTTTCATCTCGTCTGACGTCGTCACCTGCACCGCTTCCCGAGTGAATCTCTCGATGTACTTTCGGAGAGGTTCGTCGGGGCCCTGGATGATCGCCCCGAGGACTGCTTCCGTCTTCGGGTGGCGTCGGGACGCCGTAAAGTGTTTGGAGAACAGGTCCTTCAAGACCCTCCATGATGTAACTGATTCGAGCTCTAGACTTTTATACCAGGTCATAGCGCCCTTCCTCAGAGTCGTCGGGAAGAGTCTGCACTTGATGGCTCCCCGGACGTTTCGGTAATCGAGCATGGCCTCGATGTCCTCCAGGTGGTCGTCCGGGTCGGATGTGCCGTCGTACGTCGACAGCGTTGGGGGCTTCTCCATCCCTTGGGGTATGAGGGCAGCCATGATCTCTCGGGACAGTGGGGTGCGGTAATCGTCCTCGTCGCTGGGTGCCGGGGATCATGGGGGGACGAGCCGTCCAAAACAGGGCCCTGGTTTCGGGTCCTCGACCTACTGCCTGAGTTTTCTCCTCGGGGATCCCCGGTCGGGATCGCCGCAGTGCTTTGGTTCCGCTCGCGAACTTGTCTTGCTGGGGACCTGGTGCATTCTCGCGCTAATTGTGCGCGGTGTCTCTCCAGCCGTGGCCGGCGATTTCTGGGTCGAGGTGAGGGACTCCTCGAACCTCCGTTCTAGTCTTCCCGCGGGGGGTACCTCGGAGGGTCGACGCGTTCCAACGCTCCAATTCTCGCGTTTTGCTAGGCCAGCAGCTGGTTCGTCTGGTTGATGGCCGCGAAGAGGGCGGCCACCGTCGGGTCTGCTCCCGCCGGAATGGGAACGGGTTGGAATGCTGGCGGACCTAGGGGCCGATGGTCGGCCTGGAGGGGTCGCTCTGCGGATGAAGGCGAGGAAGTTTGGCCGTCCCTCTCATTGGTTTCCGCCGGACGCGTCATTTCCATCTGCTTGTTTCCGTTGGTGGCGACGTTGAGCGCGAGGTCGTGCGAAGTGCCGTCGCGGTGTGGGCTAGCCATGATCGCGGAGTGTTGGTGAAACTTTGGTTTTCTGCTCGGAGTAACGGGGAAGTTTCCGTTCCCACAGACGGCGCCACTGATCTGACCTGATCAGAAGGGGATCACAGGTCGGCCACACTCTATTGGACTGCTACGTGCTCACCGGTGCTGAGGAGCAAAAAGAGGGGGTATACCTGCAAAACACTCCGATGCCAAAGTAAGGAATTGGGCAGAGCGAGAGCAAAGTATAGAAATTGGGCAAGAAGTGAATTACCTGACCCTCTTGAGGAAGAGGGTATTTATAGAGAGACCCCAGCGCTGGGCCAACGGTCATTTGAGGTGGGCTGGATGACCAGGCCCAACCCTAATGACTGCTAGGGCTTACGTGGCGTAGTGAAGACCAGGACGTGGTCTTCGCCCTAGTCCAACTGCTCCTTGATCTCCGGAAAGCGGGTTTGACCTGCTCTTTTGGAGGTGGGCAGTTGGTTGATGACGTGTCCCCGCGGAGGGGAGCACGTGGAGAATGTGCACCGGGCGCGTTGTTCTCCCCGCGGAGGGGAGCTCGCTAGGTTGGGGAGGAACCAAGGTCGCGCTTTGATGCGCTGAGGTGTGTCCTGTTCCGCTGATAAGAGGGGACGACGAGATGCTGTTGGACGCGCTGCTTGTGTCCGGTGGCGCGCTCTGCTCGTCCTGCGGGACGCGCGTGCCCGGCGTGCCCGATTCGCTTATTGGGCTGTACGTGGTATTGGGTCTGCCGAGGTCAGGCCCAGACCGGAACATATATGATCCAAATAGTGTGATAAATTGGGTTATGTGCAACCATAATATAAGAACTACATGTCAATAAAGCGTCGTCATTCTTACACTAATTTTTACACCAAAAATTTAGAAGTGTTTACCATATTTATTCGGTAAACAGTGTCGTCATTCTTATACTAATTTTTACACCAAAAACTTACAAGTGTTTACCATATTTATACGGTAAACAGTACTTTTTTTAATAAAAAAAATATATTTATGAATAGTGTCATAAAGAATATGTGAAAAATGTCATGAATAGTAGGTAAGCAACCTTGTGAATAGTACCCATAAACAATAACTTTAATTAGTGAAATAAAATTAGTTAATAAAATATAAAAAATATTGGTTAATGAAGTAATGAAATTCGTTAATAAACGTACAGATATTAAAATAAATTTTTAATAGTAAAATAAAATTGTTTAATAAAATATAAAAAATTAGTTAATAAAATAATGAAATTAGTTAAATATTTAAAATAATTTAAACAGTAAAATAAAGTTGATTAACAAAATATAAAATGTTAATTAATAAAATTCTAAAATCGATTAATAATCCATTTTAATATCATACTCTTTAATTTAAAAATAATATTAACAATAATTTTTATATTAAAACAAAATCTAATAATATAATGTTTCAAATAAATTTATGCAACTCTAGGTGTGTATATATATATATATATATATATATATATATATATATATATATATATATATATATATATATATATATATATATATATATATATATATATATATATATATATATATATATATATATATATATATATATATATATATATATATATATATATATATATATATATATATATATATATATATATATATATATATATATATATATATATATATATATATATATATATATATATATATATATATATATATATATATATATATATATATATATATATATATATATATATATATATATATATATATATATATATATATATATAAACTTGCCTTGATTTGAAATGTGTGTTCAATGAAAAAAAATTATATATAACACACTAGCAAGCAACAAGTGGCTTAGAGCACATGTTAGTATATCCCTCTAATTATAAACTCATTCACTTGCTCACCAACTTCCCATGTTTATGTTTTTACTAAAACAAAGAAACTCTCTCAATTCAGCTAACCCTTAAATAATAGCATGTGCACGATTGACGTGGATTCATTATGAACAAAGAGGTTTGGATTCTTCCCACACCAAACAAACATACACTCCTCACAATCTGCGCGCCTCTTTGACTCATTTTCTCACACCACACAATTTACCATCTTTTGTTAAATTTCTCTCTTCTTTTTTAAGTGGTACACATAGGTTCCAATGAAATATACTTCTTCAATCTTAATTTACAAAATATTTTAAAGTACTTATTTGCTTATTAAAATAAAATGTTTATACAAATTTTTAATATATATATATATATATATATATATATATATATATATATATATATATATATATATATATATATATATATATATATATATATATATATATATATATATATATATATATATATATATATATATATATATATATATATATATATATATATATATATATATATATATATATATATATATATATATATTCTACTAATTAATTTTTTTAATACTAAAACTGAATCTTGAATAAATTTATCTTGAAAAAGATGAATTTAATAATATTTATACGTAAATAAAAATGTCATTCACACAAAAATATTTTGATAAAATAATATGAGATCGATTTAATTGAAAATTTTGGATTCAAGTTTAACCCTATTTATATAAAACTGCTAAATATACTTGAAGTAGAATTGTAACACTATTGTCTCTTTTTTCTCAATACATTTGAATATTTGGGGAATGACAAAGGTAATTTGCTAAACAAAATGGGATTTGCTTTAAAAAATAGGTACCCATTTCACCGAGTTACCATACTCTAATGAGAAATTAAAACTATTTTTACAATACGGATATACATTTTCTGGTACACTTTATTCACATACAATTCATTTGTAAGTGAGTTATATTTCAATTTTATGTCAAAAATTAATATGAAAATGCATCTTCGCATAACATACGAAAATGCCCACTCGTACGAGTTTTCAATCAAAAACGTGTTAGACACGTCTCCTTCTTCATTTCCAACATACTCTCTCAAATTCTCTTAAACTCTCTCAATCCACTTCCAATTTACTATTTTCAATATACAATAAATCAAAGTGTTCAACATCAAACTCATATTTAATATGTTTTTTTATTTCACTATACACTTTTGTAAAAATTGAACATTTGATTATGTAATATGTAACTTATATAAGTTATTTAACTGAACAATGTGTTTGATAAGTAGTTTATATAAGCAATGCATTTTAAGAATGTTGAATTTCTATACATTTCTATCATTTTTGTTTTTTCTGAGTTATAAGTTAATTATGAAATGTGTTTTCGTATTTGTTCAAATTTTGATTTTCTAGAAATACGGAAGTGCATTCCCGTCTATGGTCTGCCTGAATTCTTTGGCTTGATTTTTATTGTGTTTCGTCTGGGTTTGATTTTTTTTTCTATATGTATTGTTATGTGGTTTAATTATAGTCAATGTGGCAGATAACCAAGATCGAATGAGGCTTGGTAGAGTGTCGCAACATTCCTCAGTTCGTAGGGAAAATGTCTTGCAACCCTTGTCGGCTATAGTTCGTCTGACAAGGAGGTGCCAACTTCCAGGGTTTGAGCATCACTGACTTCGTCTTCTTGGAGTATGCAGATGTCACCTCCTGATGCCTCAGAAGCCCCAGCAGTCCAGGTTAAGGCACCTGATGTCGATGTAGCTGTTCCCGAGGGGTTTGGAGAAAGCCCATGTGACTTATAATTGTTGCCTTTATATGCAGACTATGCTGACAGGCATGAGTGTGATGAATATAGCTAAAATTTATTCTTTGAAACAAATGTAGTATGCTTTAAATATCATCAACCATGGTGGGAAGATTGTGAGGCAACACCAACATGATATGCAGTGGTTTTGTGATGCGATGCAACTATCTAGGTTGCAAGATTTATGCATGACCGGTTATTCTACTATTAACCATGATATGATGTCAGTGTTCTTCGAGAGATGACACTCTAAGACTTCACGTTTTCATATTTTACATGGTGATGTAGATGTCATGTATGATGATTACCTTAATCATCTGGTACCGGGTGAAACACGAGGTACCGTAGCTCCTAGCAAATGGAGTTGTGTATACAATTATATGTTCAATGGTATTTTAGTGTATCACATCCTTATATGGCACTGTATGCTAAGGGAGAGTCACCTAGGCCATCTTATCAGGAGATATTATAGGAGGAGCAAGTTAGGGAATATCATGTCGTTGTATTATGGCTCTTGTACAACGAGTATTGCTAGAGGAGACTTTCTAGAAGGCTCTTCTAGGAGAGCCATTGTAGACGTCCTTCTTACAGAGGCACATATGACATTGCATACATGATGTAACGTAGTAACATGGCATATTGTATTTTTATTGTATGGATTAAGGATTTATTCATTCATATATGACATTTTCATCTTATTAGATAATTGTATGGTTTAATTTATAAAAAAAATATTATGATAGTATAATTATAATACATGGTCTATTACATTGATGTATTTCTAAAAAAATATCAAAACTTAGTATCTAGGGTAAATACAAAAGTGTATATTTGTATTTTACTATAGAGATGCATCTCTGAATCAAATTAAGACAAAATGATGGTGTCTTAGTTAGGAATGTATGAGGTCTATATATGGTGAATACGAAAATGCACTCCCAAACTAATTTCTAGGAAAAAGAGAGGTGTAACTCATTTACGCATGTATTTGGTGTGAAATGGGTACGTCTGAAAATGCAATTCTGAATTTGTATGGTTATTTTTGAAAAATTTTAAAGGTGTTTTTCCACCACATAGGGTGGGAAAAGTAAACCCAAAAAATATTGACTTTAGAATCATACGAGATTGTGTTTTCTATTAAAACATGATTTTCGACATTTCAGTTGTGGTAACCGGTTACAGGTTTTTGCATAACCGATTATGGAGTTGAAATTTGGCTGGAAATTGTTCGTATCGGGCTCATAAACGGTTACGGCATTTTGCGTAACCAGTTACGGAGGAAAAATTCTTTTTTTTTTTCTTTTTTTTTCTGTTAGTTTTAGCTTATTTAGTTAAGCTGTGTTTTTGTAACTTCCAATCAGTTGTGTGTACTTGCTATATAAGACATTGTAAGCTCTCATATTATGGTTAATGTCAATTATTCTTCTCACCCTCAATTACTTTCTCTCTCTCTCTCTCTCTCTCTCTCTCTCTCTCTCTCTCTCTCTCTCAATTTCTCAGCTTCATCTTCTCCAAATTAACTCAATTCTCCATTAACTCACAATTAGAGATTTTGTATGTTCTAACATTTGGCATCAAGAGCACTGGTTCTGATCCAATTCTACTGCAACAGTGAGTATCATTTCTAACGATATAATTTCCATCAACCTTCTGATTCTTGATACGAAGAATTACGACAAGTGGTCGAAGCAAATGAAAATTTTGTTTGGGTATCAAGAAGTTCTTGAGATCATTAACAATGGAGTTACACCACTGTTAGATCCCAATTATAGTATATATTTGATCTCTTATTAGTAGTATTTTTACTTGTTTTTATCTAGTAGTGTATGAATTAGTAGTTGGATTTGCTTAGTTTCATTTTGTTTTGGTCCAAGTGAATGGTGCTTGTAATGTTGCTGTTAGTGTGCAGGATTGACACTAGTAGGAGCACCTTGGAAGAGATGAGACATAGCTGCCAGGAAAAGTTGGAAATCAGAGCATTCGCCAGACGAAGCTCAGCGAGTGCCAGCGAATGTTCGCCTGGCGAGTGCTGGCGAGCCACAGCGAGTAATTCAAATTAAACTCCCAGACCAAAAGAGCATGAAGTTCGCCAGGCAATGGTTCCAGCGAAGCTTCGCTACCGTTCTCCTGGAGAAGATCTCTTGGCTATTCTCTTGGCTATTCCAGTAGCAAACCTGCATGAAATTTGTCTGGCGAGTGAAGCCAGCGAATGTTCGCCTGGAGAATGATTGCTTCTCCTGGAGAAGGCGCGATATCTCAGAGGGTGGTTTGCTTGCTGAAGGCACTTTGAAGTGCCATGTTTCTTTTTGTTCGCCTAGTGAAGGTCTCTGTTCGCCTGGCGAATGGGCGCAAACAGAACTTCTTTTGTACTTTATATATTGCTTTATAGGGATCATAACTTACACTCTCTCTCTTGGTATCATCTTGTAACATAAGAACCTAGTTCTACAACTCCAAAAACAGTAGTTTTTCTTCCTTTGGCTCATTGTGTAATCAAGAGAAGTGGAAAGAACATATTTCTTCGATCCTTCGACGTGGATGTTCTTTAATCTTCTCCATTTTCTTCTTATTCAAGCTACCATGAAAATGAGTAGCTAAGTTCTTCATTTTGCCAAGGTTAGATGTAGGTGATCATTAAGCTTTGTATGTATATGGATGATCTTCATTTGTAAACACTTTGATGATGAATATATGGTGAAAACCTTGCTTTATTTATAACTCTTTGTGTTGGTTTATGATTGAAAGATATTTTCCAACTCTTGACCTAGGTTTTCATCCATCTATTTTCTTAAGCTAGAAATAGTTTTGAATGTGGTTGTTCATGAAAATGTTAAACCTAAATGTTATCATTTTGATAGATTGTGTGAGAAATCAACAATGGATCAAAATGGTAAAAATTACAATGTGAGTTAGAAATAATCACATTGGGAGGATGTTGTGAATGTGTTTATCATCTAAAGGAGTTTATGCGTATTGTTGATCCAACATATACAAGCAAAGTGATTACCGAACCCTAACTTTGAAAATCTTTCTTAAATCGTAAAACCAATCTTTTACCGCAATTTATTACCTTTTATGCAAGCTACTGTGACGAAAAACCAAACCCCTTTTTGTTACTATAAAGTTAAGAATTTAACAACTGTCGAACGGCGGCAATATCTCAGATTCCCTGTGGAGACGATAACAAAAACCCGACACTTTACCACTGTTCTAACAACAACATAGGGCTAAAGCTACAGATGCTCAAAAGGCTGCATTCAAGGAAGAAAGGAAGAAATATTACAAAGCATTCTTCTTGATTCATTCTTGCGTCGATGGTGACAACTAATGTGGTGAGGTTACAAACTCATAAGAGGCAATTTGGGTTAATGTAAATGGAAGAGAAGGAGATGATCAACGACTATGTGACGTGTATTACACGTTTGGTGAATCAAATTAAGGCTTACGGAGAAACTGTTTTGGAGTAGAATGTTGTGTCGAAGATTTTGCGTTCTTTAACATCAAGATTTGACAACATTGTAGTGGCTATCGAAGAGTCGAAGGATCTTGCAACATTGAGCAAAGATGAGCTTCAAAGCTCTCTTGAGGCTCATGATCAAAGGATGGATGAGAGAGGAAGTGATAAAGCTAAAGCAGAGGTTTCTTTGCAAGCACGACTTAACGAGAAGAGTAGAAGATCAAAAGGAAAGTGGACTTCGAAAGGGAAGCAAAATTCACAAAATTTTGGTAGAGATGATCCACAAAATTCAAAGATTTCGATGGTGCAAAAGGGTGAGAGCAGTTCCAAAGATAGTAGTTAAGGGAGCAACTTCAAGAAGTTTGACAAGAGTAAGTCGAAGTGTTGTAATTGTCATAGACTTAGTCATTTCGCAAGAGATTGTCACGTGAAACCATGGGATAATCAAAGCGATGAAGCTAAGGTTGTGAGGCAAGAGATAGATGATGAAAATACGCTCTTAGTTATGATCACGGAGGAGAATTATGGCATTAAAGAGGTGCTGGGAAGCAACAGTAGCAGTTGTCAATTGCGGGATAGCAATTGCAGCAGTTCGAAAAATGCTGTAGAAACGCGTCTGGAGCAAAACGTAATGATTACGGTTTAAGATGGAGTCCAAGGAAACAATGAATGGTACTTAGATTCCGGTTGTTCAACACATATGACAGGTAGAAAGGATTGGTTTGTGTAAATCAATCAAGCTGCGAAAAGTAGAGTAAAATTCATGAATGATACCACTCTAGCGGTCGAAGGTGTCAGTGATGTTTTGATCGAAAAGGAGAATGGTGGAAATTCTATGATCGAGGATATTTTGTATATTCTGAGAATTAAGTGTAGTATCTTAAGTATTGGCCAATTTCTTGAGAGGGGTTACAAAATTTTCTTGGAAGACAAGATTTTGCGCATTGTGGATGCAAACGGTGTTTTGATCCTTAAGGCTCCTATGGCTGCCAATAGTACTTTCAAAGTGGAGTTGAAATTGATGGAGCATAGGTGTTTAGCTACAGCGGCAAGTCGAGAAGATTCGTTATGGCACTACCATCTTGGACATCTAAATTTTTGTGATTTTGACGCGTTACAAAGGGATGGTATGGTAACCGGGTTGCCAAGAATCAACATTCCAGCTGAGATATGTGAAGAGTGCATGCAAGGGAAGAAGTACAAGAGTAATTTCAGCAAGGATATAGGTCATAGGACCAAACATCATCTTGAGGTGGTGTATTCCGATGTGTATGGTCCAATGCAAGTCGATTCGTATGGTGGCAATAGGTATTTTGTCACATTTATCGATGATTTTATAGAAAACTATGAATATACCTAATCAAGAGGAAGGGTGAGGTATTTTAAGTGTTCAAACGATTCAAGTCCATGGTTGAGCGACAATGTGGTCAGAAGCTCAAAATTCTCAATAGGATGGTGAAGGTGAGTATACCTAGAATGAGTTTGGGAAGTATTGTGATGAAAAGGGGATAGTACGTGAGATTGTTCCACTTTATACATCACAACAGAATGGTATTCCCAAGAGGAAAAATTGTTCGGTAATGAACATCGTTTAAAACATGATAAAGAGTAAAGACTTGTCAAAGTAACTATGGGGTGAAGTCGTTTCTACAGCTGCCTATTTGTTGAATAGGTCCCCTACAAAGAATCTTGGTAAGGTGACTTTAGAAGAGGTATGGTATGGATTTAAACCAACCGTAATTCATTTGGAAGTTTTCGGTTCGATAGCATTTTGAAACATTCTGGGTTATCTCCGAAAGAAGTTAGACGACAAAGATGAGATGATGTTACTCGTTGGCTATCATCGTACTGGAGGTTATAAGTTCTTTGATGTTGCAAAAAAGAGGATCGTGATTAGCTTAGATATTGTGGTCGACGAGATGCGAAAGCTTGACAACAACATAAAAATTGCTGATGCAGGTTTCGTAACCGATTACGCTGAAAATGGTAATTGATTACCACATGTATTTTTGGATTCTGAAGCTGTTGAAACTAGTTTTGAAGAAGGCGTAACCGGTTATGAGAATCTTGTAACCGGTTACAGGCTGGAAAATTAGAATTTTCAGAATTTTGGAATGTGAAGTATTCTGGGATAATACAATCAAAGATGATGGTGATTTCGTTCACTTTGTGCTTATGGCCGAATCCGAACCGGTGAACATGAAAGAGGCTATAAGCAATCCAAAATGGATTTGTGCAATGAAGGAGGAGCTGGAATCTATTGAAAAAAATGGTACTTAGGAGTTGGTCGATTTACCGCTTGGAAAGAAGCCAATTAGCGTGCGATGGATCTATAAAGTGAAGGCAAATCCTAAAGGGGAGGTGATCAAGCATAAGGCTTGATTGGTAGCGGAGGGATTCTTGCAACGTGAAGGTATAGACTTTGAGGAAGTGTTTGCATCTGTGGCTAGGCTTGAAACCATCTGATTAGTTGTTGGCATTATGAATAACAACAATTGAACGATATATCAAATGGACGTCAAATCTGCATTTTTGAATGGTCCACTTGATGAAGAGGTTTATGTTGAGCAGCCCCCTGGATTTGTAGTAAAGAATCAAGAGATGAAGTTCTACGAGTTGCATAAAACTTTATATGAGTTGAAACAAGCTCCAAGAGCTTGGAACAAACACATTTATGGCTTTCTTATTGATTTTGGTTTCAAGCGGTGTGTGTCTGAACACAGAGTTTATGTGAGATCAGATGCAAATGATGGTGTGGTCATTATTTGCTTATATGTGGATGATCTATTGATTACCGACAGCTGTGAGAAGAGTATCTCTAAGTTCAAGAGTGAACTTATAGATGAATTTGAGATGAAGGACCTTGGCATTATGACGTATTTCCTTGGAATAGAGTTCCATAAGTAAAAAATGGGATTGCTCATGCATCAAAGGAGATATGGTCTTGAGATCTTGAAGAGGTGTGAAATGGAGCATTGTAATGTTGTCATTACACAATGTGAAGCAAACTTGCAGCTATCAAGTGAGGTTGAGCAAGATGTGGATCCAACGCAATATAGGAGATTGATTGGGTCATTGCGGTATTTATGCAATACGCGACCGGACTTGGCATTTAGTGTCGGTATTGCTAGTAGATTCATGGAGAGACCGAAAGTGTCTCACTTGGAAGCAGTCAAGAGAATTCTTAGATACATTAAAGGAACTCTTGGTTGGGAAATTCTCTTTCCTGCATCGGGTGCGGGTCAAAAATGTGATTTACTTGGTTTCACCGATTCCAATTGGTGTGGTGATAAGGATGATATAAATTCAACGGCTGGATACATCTTTATGTTTGGTAGGACACCAATCTCTTGGTGTTCGAAGAAGGAACCGGTGGTAACACTCTTGTCTTGTGAGGCCGAGTATATTACGGCTTCGATGAGTGCGTGTCAAGCTATGTGACTCATGAATCTATTGAATGAGTTGAGTAGCAATGAGGGTGAGGCTACTACACTTATGGTTGATAATTTTTTTGCAATCAACATTATGAGGAATCCGATTGCACACGAAAGAAGCAAGTACATAGAGATGTAGTTTCATTATTTGAGGAAGCTAGTGAGTGAAGACAAGTTACGATTGGGATATTGTCGAAGCGAAGACCAAGTTGCAGATTTGTTGATCAAGGGGGTAACAAATGAGGTGTTCAAAAGGTTGAAGAAAAGCTTGAGTATGCTGGACTTGGAACAACTGAAATGAGGTGGTGTGTTAAAACCTAATTTTTGACATTTCAGTTGTGGTAACTGGTTACGGGTTTTGCGTAACCGGCTATAGTTCAATAGAGAGTGCTGTATTTTCTTTGATATTTTCTTAGTGACGTTTGTTTGATAGAGTATGAGGGGTCTAGCTAGCTTGATCTCTAATTTGATCGTCATCTGGTGTGCATTTCATATATGGTGGTTTTTCAAGTTCTCTTGCATTGACCCTATTTAATCAAATATTCATTTGTATTTTGTATCATCTATTTATCCTTTATTATTAATATTATTTCACCTTTAAAAAAAACACTTGACATACCATAAAATTTAGCTTTAAAAATATTAGAGGCCACATAGCCCACAATTTAGCTTTACAAATATTAGAGGCTGTAGTAGCTCCACATGATATAGTTTAAATGTCTAGCTCAATCAACAGTGTCTCAGCTCATCACCTTCTAGTTGGTCTATATATAAAATAGCTTTCACCCTTAGTTACCAAACACCTCACTTTAAATTCATTGTCTTCTATACACACACAAAAAAAGCCATAAAGTTATAGTTCAACATGGCTGGTTTGGTGAGACCAAGATCCCAAGAAGTGGTTTTCAATATCCTAAATAATGTACAAATTTTTTATATTATTGATGATAACAATATTTCTCATCATCACACCTTTGTTGCTTTTGCATTATTTTTACTCCTTGGCTTCCTCCAATTAAAACACCCTCAAAACCCTACTCCATTTCAAATCCACCCTAACATCACTTTTGTATCCATTGCTAGCTCTCTTGCCTATTGCTTTCTCTTTTGGATTAGGCTCAAGTTTTCCATACACGTTAATACTCTTATGGAAGTCCTTGGTTCACTCTCATTGATTTCTATGGTTTTATTGTTTCTACCATATCACACTCCTTGGGGAGAGTCATTGAAGTACATTACCTACACAATATGGTTTATTGTTCATGTTGTAGCCTTCATTATCAAAACCCTATGTGAGCATGTGAGGAGGAAGAGGGTGGTTCCTCCACTTTTTCCATATTAGGTATATATATGTTTCATTCAAACATAGGTTAATTAAATAAGATGTCACTTTTAAGTCTTCTATTTTAAATCAAACATATTCATATAAAAAATAATACATCATATTGTATAATAAGTTTGAGGTCCTAATTATCCGGTAGATTTGTGGAAATGTGCTAAAGCAATGAAAAGCAATGGAAAATGGCAAAATGGGACGTGTGATTTTAGATGTTGTCCTTTCATTATTATTGTATGAAGTCAAATTTATTAATATGTTATTTAACTATTAAAAAAAAATTATAATTTGTTGTGTCTTAGATCGGATGTTTTAATTTGGATTTGACTTTGTCCTCATAGAAGCTTTGGTGATCAAGTTTTTTTTAATAAGAAAAAAATTATTGCAACAAGCACAAGAGCACAAAATAGAAGAGACAATGTAAAACATACTAAAAAAAAGCAAGGATTGACATTAATATTGCAAGCTTCAAATGTTGGAAATATAAACGTTTAAATTTCTAATAATTAATATAAATAAAATAAAATATATTTACAATAAAAAATTTATTACTAATTTGTAATTTTTAGACAGAAAAATTGCAAACACTCTCGAGAACTATTTTTAAATTGAAAAATAAAAAAAAATTTCAACAATTATTTTCGAACGGAAAAATAGAAAACTCTCTCCTTTAAAATTTTTATATGAAAAAATTGTAAACTCTCCCTAAACACACAACTACCCAAATTTTCAATACACCCAAAAGATTAGAATTGTTGTGGTAAATAAAATTAAACTAACTCTCAATATTTATAACAACTTTTTACTCCTTTTTTTCTTCGCATTACTCGATGTGAGACTTGGATGAGTACTCACTTTAATATAACATATCCTCCCTTCATTGAAAGTCTCGCATCTTTTCACTTCATAGCCACCTTCATCCTCACAAGGTAAATGATTGTCTACACAACTAACCATATTTGTAGAAGGAGCGTTTTTCAATTCTCTCGTCTTCTTCTTTATGCTTCGCACATCCTCTATAAATTCTGGTTTTCTAGATTGCATGTGACCAAATTGTTGACAATAAGGACACTTAACATAACTCATATCTCTTGGTTGAAAACTTTTACCATGTTGATCACCATAGTTCTTTTTGTGTCCTCCTTTGACTACTAGTACTTGATTTTCTTCTGAAGATTGATCAATACCCATCATTTGTTGCCTCTCATTCAATGATTTCACTACTTCATCTAACAGTAGAGTGATCTTCCCTGCTAACATTGATTGCACTAATGATTTGTAAGATTTGGGTAGTGAAGGCAACAAAAGTAGTGATTGCTCTTCATCTTTGATATCTTCCCATGCATTCATGATTCTAGATACCAACTCATTAAATTTATTAATATGATCAAATACATTACATTCATCTTCCTTCTTCAATGAGTATAAATTCATTTTCATCATCAATCGATTGGTTAATGTGGTTGACGCAATTTCTAGCAAATCCCACAATTTCTTTGGAGAGGTTTTTTTCAACATAATCAGTTTAATCTGTGGAGCAAATGCCAATCGAATTGTACTCACTGTCTTTTTTGTATTGAACTTCAATCTGAATCTTTCATCTCACTTGATTTTTTCTTTTCCAAATAGCCTTGTATCGTGCATTGTCATAAGGGGAAATCCATTCCCCCGTCAAACAAAGGAATATCCAACTTCAACGTAGCCATAATATTGTTTAAGAAAATAAAACTCAAATCAAATAAGATGATAACAAACGTGTGATTTCCTCCTTTGATCGAAACATTTGCTCTGATGCCAGTTGTTGACAATATAACCAGAGTAAATCTCCAATAATTGATACAAATAAAATAACATAAACTCAAAATAAAATATTTATTACTAACTTGCAATTTTTGGACGGAAAACTTGCAAACCCTCCTCTCAACAACTATTTTTGAATAGAAAAATAGAAAATCCTCTCAACAATTATTTTTAGACTGAAAAATATAAAACTCTCTCCACAACAATTTTCGTATGGAAAAATTGTAAACCCTGTCTAGACGCACAACTACGCAAATGTCTAATACACCCAAAAGACTAGAATTGTTGTGATAAATAAAATCAAAGTAACTATCTATATTTATAATAACATTTTACTTCTTTTGCTGAAGCTTTGGAATCGCTTGCTCAGGTGGTGACTCAAAATGCACAGAACAATCAGAATGGGGGAGTAGAAGGAGCTCTTGATGAATTTCGCGCTTTGGGAAATTTTTAGAGGAATAACCCACAAACTTTCAAGGGTAGCCATAATCCAAATGATGCACAGGCATGACTCAAAGTAACTGAGAAGATCTTTCGAGTAATGGCCTACACTGAGGCTCAGAAGGTACAGTTTGGTACTCATATGTTGTCAGAGGAAGCTGAAAATTGGTGGGATAACCGGCGTCAGAGATTGGAAGTAATTGGTATAGAGATAACTTGGCTTTTGTTCAGAAATGAATTTTTGGAGAAATATTTCCCCGAGGACGTGCGTGGCAAGAAGGAGATAGAGTTCCTTGAGCTGAAGTAATGGAACATGATTGTGGCAGCGTATGCTGCGAAGTTTGAGGCGCTGGTGAAGTTTTGTCCTCATTACAATCGTGCTGATGCTGAGACTTCCAAATGCATCAAGTTTGAGAATGGGATAAGACCAGAGATCAAACAAGGTATTGGGCACCAACAAATTCGTAGGTATGCTGAACTGGTGAATAAGAGCAAAATCTACAATGAGGATAGCAGAGCCCAATCTGCTCACTATAAGAGTCTTAGTAAGAAGAAAGGGAAGGGATAACTTCGAGGGAAACCTTATGTAACTCCAGCTTACAAAGAGAAGCATAAGGCTTTAGATGGGAAGAAGATAAGTGGGGCAAGGACTCCTGCTTCTGTCAAGTGCTTCAAGTGTGGTGAGCTGGGCCACTGTGCTAATGAATGTAATAATAAGGTCCTAAGATGTTTCAATTGTGGAAAAATAGGTCACCGTGTTGTAGATTTCAAGAATGATGGTCCGACTTATTACAACTATGGTGAAAGTGGTCATATCAGTACACAACGTCATAAGCCAAAGAATACGACAAATATTGCTGCCCAGACTAATGGTAGACTGTTTGCTTTGAGTGGTTCAGAGGTTCCCAAGGAAGATAACTTGATCAAAGGTATATTTTTATTAACAATGTTGAGTTAATTTCTATTATTGATATTGTCACAACTCATTCATTTATTTCGCTTGAATGTGCTAAAAGGATGAATTTAGAATTATCTTCTATGGCTGGGAATATGGTTATCGATACCCCGACTAATGGTTCAGTGACTACTTCGATGGTCTGTTTGAGTTTTCCGTTAACCATTTATGGAAAGAGTTTTACGATGGACTTGTTATGTCTACCTTTGCATCAAATTATTGTTATCCTCGGAATGAACTAGTTAGAATTCAAGTATGTTTGTATCAACTGCTATGACAAGACAA
This sequence comes from Lathyrus sativus, assembly GCA_963859935.3. Classification (NCBI taxonomy): domain Eukaryota; kingdom Viridiplantae; phylum Streptophyta; class Magnoliopsida; order Fabales; family Fabaceae; genus Lathyrus; species Lathyrus sativus. The sequence goes on along the minus strand of OZ012738.1, from coordinate 40,179,449 downwards.
TGATGTTTCTAGAGTTTGGCGATAATGGAGATCTGATGTTTCAATCTGCTAAACAAGTGGAAGGACTCTTTTAAGATGAGGCTCAGATGTTTGCAATGTTTGCATCTTTGTACCTTGACATTAAAGTTACAAATGTTGATTTACCTGTTGTGTGTGAGTTTCCGGATGTATTCCCAGATGATATCAGTGACTTGTCACCGGAGTGCGAAATTGAGTTCTCCATAGACTTGGTACTCGTTACTAATCTGGTGTCGATGGCTCCATATAGGATGTTGGCTTCAGGGTTGGATGAATTGAAGGAAAATTTGGAAGAGTTACTTGAGAAGATATTTGTTCGACCAAGTGTTTCTTCGTGGGGTGCGTCAGTGTTGCTAGTTAAGAAAAAGATGACAGTATGAGGTTGTGTGTTGACTATAAATAATTGAATAAAGTTAATATCAAAAATAGCTATCCTCTTATGAGAAATGATGATCTAATGGATCAATTGGTGAGTGCTTATGTGTTCAGCAAGATAGATGTGAGGTCAAGTTATTATCAGATTTATGTTAAACCATATGATATTTCGAAGACTGCATTCAAGAAAAGGTATGGTCATTATGAGTACAAAGTAATGTCGTTTGGAGTGTCTAATGCACCAGGTGTATTCATAAAGTATATGAATAGAATTTTACATCCTTATCTGGATTAATTTGTGGTCCTATTCATCGATAATATCTTGATATATTCTAAGTCCGAGGAAGAACATGCGAAACATCTAAAGGTTATATTGCAGGTATTGAGAGACAAGAGGCTTTAATCCAAGTTGTCCAAGTGTGAATTCTGGTTAAAAGAAGTGATTTTTCTTGGCCATGTGACTTCTAGTGGAGGAACTGATGTTGATCTGTCAAAGGTTGATGTTGTGTTACAATGGGAGACCCCGAAGTTTGTAACGGAGATCAGAAGTTTTTTGGGTATGGCTGGTTATTACAAGAGGTTCATTGAAAGTTTTTCAAGATTAGCTTTGCCTTTGACTCAGTTGACTCGAAAGGGACAAGCTTATGTTTGGGATGTGAAATGTGAGAAAAATTTTTGAGAACTCAAGAAGAAGTTGACGATTGCTCCAGTGTTATTTTTCTGAACCCAAGAGAGTCCTTTGTGGTGTATTGTGATGTGTCAAATATGGGTTTGGGTGGTGTGATGATGTAGAATGGTCAGGTTGTGGCTTATGCTTCTAGACAATTAAAATTTAATAAAAGGAATTATCCTATGCATGATCTGGAATTAATAGTTGTAGCTTTTGTGTTGAAAATTTGGAGACATTATCTTTTTGGATTCATATTTGAGGTGTTCAGTAATCACAAGAGCTTGAAGTACCTATTCGATCAGAAGGAATTGAACATAAGGAAGAGAAGGTGGCTGGAATTCCTCAAAAATGTATCAAGAGTTGAATAACTTGTTTTGGTGGCCAGGAATGATGAAGGAAATAGTTGAGTTTGTGTATGCTTGTTTGGCTTTTCAGAAGTAAAAAATTTAACATCAGAAACAATTGGGTCTGATGCAACCGTTGAATATTCCAGAGTGGAAATGGGATATCATTTCCATGAATTTTGTTATAGGTCAGTCGAAGACTTTGAAGGGGTGCGATTCGATTTAGGTGGTTGTTGATAAATTGACTAAATCAACTCATTTTATACCGATAAAGATCAATTATTCTCTACATAAGCTAGCTAAATTGTATATTGATGAGATTATGAAACTGCATGGTATTCATTCCAGTATCGTGCCTGATAGAGATCTGATATTCACATCGAGGTTCTATGAGAGTGTGTAGACATATTTGGGTACTATGTTGAGGTTGAGTTCTGCTTATCATCCATGGACAGATGGTCAAACAAAGAGGACCATTCATTTGTTGGAAGATTTGTTGAGGGCTTGTGTGCTAGAACACAGAGGTGCTTGAGATAGTTATTTATCATTGATTGAGCTTACCTATAACAACAATTATCATTCTAGTATTAGAATGGCACCATATGAGGAATTGTGTGGTATGAGGTATAAGACTCCTTTATATTGGTATGAGTTATGAGAGAGTGACGTGCTTGGATCTGAGATTGTTCACTAGACGATTAAAAAGATCAAGATCCAAGAAAAGATGAAAGTGTTGCAGAGTGGTAAGAAAAGTTACCATGATAAGAGGAGGAAAATACTTGAGTTCCAGGAGGGAGATCACTTATTTTTTAGAGTTACATCGGTAGCAGGTGTTAGTCGAGCTTTGAAGTATCAAAAACTCATGTCGCATTTTATTGGTTCGTACTAGATTTTACAGAGGATATGAGAGGTTGTCTATCAGATTGCTCTGTTGTCACTGGTTGCTAATCTTCATGATGTATTTCATGTGTCTCAGTTGAGGAGATATGTTTTAGATCTGTATCATGTGATCAAAGTGGATGATGTGCAGGTGAGAGATAATCTGACTGTGGAGGCATTACCCATACGGATAGAGGATCGAGAAGTGAAGTATTTATGGAGTAAAGAGATTGCCTTGGTAAAGGTAGTTCGGGGAGAACCAGTTGGTGGAACCATGACTTGGGAGTGTGAAGAGCAGATGAGAGAGTCGTATCCGACTCTGTTTGCATCAGGTAACTTTTAAGGGAGAAAATTTCTTAAGTGGGGGAAAGTTGTAACACCCCAAATTTGATTAATTAATTTAATTGAATTATTTAGAATTAGTTGATAAATGGTATTTATAAAATTATTGTTGTGTGATTGTGGGGGTAAGTATCTTTGGAATAGAGGTATAGAAAGAGTAAGAGCTTGACATAACTATTTAGAAATTAATTGAAATTTTAATTAATTATTAGAATAAAGAGTATTTTATAAATAATATTTTTATTTGAGTTATTAATTAAAAAGTAAATGATGAAATTGGGCTATTTGTGAGAATGGGGGGAAATAAGGAGTAAAAGTAGAGAAGTTATTATTGAGTTGGGAAAATTTCATAATTAGACAAAGTGGTGGGGGAATATATATTCTTAAAGTAGGAAAAGAGCTAGGGTTTTTAAAAAAAACTTCAGACACATAGAAAAGAGGTAAAAGAGGTGAAGAGGAGAAAACTAGGAAATTAAGGAGAGAACTCATAGAGGCTGCACAAATCATCAATAATTGCTGAAGATCTAAGGTAAGGGTGGGAAATTGCTTCAATAATGAGGGTATATGCATAAAGGGTAGGGTAGAAGAGTCCTTAAACTCCAATAGGGCATTTGGGATTTTATTAAATTCTGAATTTTTATGTTATCTTGATGTTATATGTTGTCATTATTGATGATTTTTGTGCACTATGTGTAGCTGTATTTTCCGTTTTGAGTGTTGGGATAATTTCACCATTGTTGAGATTTTCAAAGGTTTATGAAATTGATAAAGTTATGAATTATATTATTTAATTGATGTCGATATGTGATCAATCGTAAATTTGATGTTTTTATCATTGGATAAGTGTTGTGTTTTGAATTTTGAGACCGAAACATTTTACGGAATTGAAATCGGAGTGTATCCGGTTACCACTTGAAAAATAGGTTTCTAGAATATTTTCGAGCTCGTAACCGGATAAGGGTTTGAGTGTAACCGGTTACCACTATTACGTGAAAATTTGGAAATTGAAAATGACGTAACTTGAGCTCCGTAATTTCGTTTGACGCATGGTTCGAAGCGTTGGAAAGCTAACACATAGTACTATCTCATGGTGATGCCTTAAGATGATGAATATGATATATTTAACATTTAATTAATTGGTAATGCATTTATTGTTTTAGATGCCTTAGTTGTTATATGGAAGTTGTTTATTTGAAAGTTGCAATTGTCGATTTTCCGTGTTTTGTTAGTTGTTGGCTACTATTAGTTGCTATATTTTGTTTCTTTGATGCTAGTTCATGAATTATCATGATTTTAATCGGTATGACATACTAATTGTTGAAAGATGAATATATGCCAACATAAATGATTGGTTAAACATGAATAATTGTTGTGTGACAAGAATGTTGTTATGTTGGTGTTGCAATAATGATGTTATTAAGATTATTGTGTTGATGTTGTTGTGTTGGTGTTTTTATGATGACGATATGAACATGATGAGATTAAGTTGATGATGTGGTGTTGATGTTGGTATACACGGTCAAAAGTGTATTGATGTGTAAGTGTTGTTGATGTTGTTGTTGATGTTGTTGTTGTTGTTGTTGTTGTCTGTTGTAAGTCATGCATCCATGTTGTTGGAACTTAGGTTCTATTTATGTTGTACCCTTGATCCTATGGTGGTTGTTCACGTGCGAGTAGCTAATTTCTATGATGGTGGAATTACTGAAGCACCACCTATGGTGGCGGTAACAATTTTTGTTGTACTTCGGTTCAATAGTGAACCAGATCCTATGGTTGTGGATCTTGATCCTATGATAGTGGATTAAGGAGTGAAATGAACCATGAGAGTTCATGTTTTGGCACCACATGCATTTTCGAGTCGGTTGTTGAATACATTGCATTCTTGTTTCATTTGTATGTTTTGTTGTTGATAATCTTATTGAATGTTGTTGATGATTGATTTTGGGCGTGAGAATTACGATATGTTATTATAAATGATTATGTTGAGTGTAATATACCTTTCATGTTATGCCTTTTATAATTGATGGTGATTTCTCACCCCTTTTGTTTAAATGTTGCCTTTACATGGGCATCGTGCAGATACTCAGGAGTAACTTTGACTGAAGTAAGTAGAAAGATAGCTCTTGACGTGACTTCCATTAGTTTTTGTTTATTTAGTAGGGTCTTCTCTGATCATGTAAGATCGGGATGGGAACCATTCATTTCACTTGTTATTATTTGTTGGAGTTTTGATTTTATGTTATTGAGGGTTGAACAATATAGCTCTCTTGTTTATGTTTTTAAAGTTGAAGTAGATTTTATGAGACCATTGATGTGAATGTTATATGTTTGATTGTGTTGTTTTTAACTGTGTTCCACTACTAAGTTATATTAGATGAGTTTAGATGTCGTGTAAACAACCCAGGTAAATATCAGATGAGTTTGAATGTTGTGTAAACATCCTAGGTGAAATAAAATTACATGATTAGCAGGTGTTGTTTGTTGTGTATGTGTCACATCCGTCGTAAATCGAAACTTGACCTCCCCTTTTGCCTTTTTGCATAAACATGTGCACTCGCATTTCCAGCATACGCATTAGCATTTTTTCTCTGTGGTTTTGTTGCAGGCACATCTAGAATTTTGGAAAGTGTCAAAGCCATAATTAATCACATTCTCACAGAGTCATCACAACATCAATACAAGAAAAATACAAGGGTTTCTATGCATATATATATATATCAAAGCACAAGGTTAAGATGCGGAACCACGACTACACCATTCTATTTCAAGCAATAAAATGAAGTTTTGCCTGAGGTAACCGGTTCCCTCACCATGTAACCAGTTACATCACTTGTTCTCAGCCAAAGAAATCACGTTCTGCCTTAGGTAACCGGTTACCTTGCCATGTAACCGGTTGCATATGCTGATTTTGCCAAAAATAAGTAGTTTCTCAACATTGTAGCAGCTCTCACCTCATTCTTTTGGCCTAAATGGTTTTAGAATTGTGTGGAATATTCTAGACCCTTCAAGAAACCACTTGCATTTGCTACACTAAATCATTTTTAATCATTCTCATCATACACCTACATTTCCAAGCATGTGAACCATTTGATCAAGTGACTTGCATTGGGATTCTCCCGTCGAGTTAACAAATAACTAACAGAGTTAGACTCCAACTCAGTGACTTGAGTCTAACTAACTCCAAATCAAACCCCAAACCTGAATCATAACTTGTAGTTTATGCACACTAATATGCATTGATTTCCCATCATGTTAACCTACTTTTGATAGACTTTTTGGTCACTTTGTAAGATTTTTGGTGGACATGGAGTTGTTTAAGGACCTAAGATACAAAATTCGGTAAGAATGGAATGCACCTAAGAGGGGGTGGGGTGAATTAGGTACTTAAAAATTTCTCCGGTTTTGTGGTAGAATTCTTGTTTTACTTTCCTAAAAAATTTCTAAGTGAGGAATGCAGTAAATTGTGAAAAGTAAAAGTGACACGGCAAGATATCCTGGTTCCCCTCATAGTCCGAGAGTACTCCAGTCCCCTTTCAACACGAAAGAGATTTTTAATAATTGTTTGGTCCTAAGAGAAGACTTTCTACCTAGTATTTCTATACAGACACAAATCAATCAAACCACCAAGAATGCACTCTTGGATTTTTTAACTAAGTCCAATGAGAACAATCCTCTCAATGTGGACCTCTTGCTTCCAAAAATCCTGGACAGCAAGGTAACAATCCTTACGATCTTAATTCCAACACTCTTGGAACACTTAAGAATGTAATCAAAAAATACTTGAACAATTTGTTTGAATAGTGTTGAAAATGTCTTCAAAATTATCAATCTTTCGGTTAATCTTCCTCTTGATATTCCACCTCTATATAACTTATCAAGTGTTCAAATATAAGAGAATGGAACTTAGATGAACTTTTGGAAATTTGAGAATGCAAGTTTCACTCTATGAAAATTTCATAATTTTGACACTTGAAAAATATGAAAAATAAGAGATGAAAATATTTGAAATTTTTGCAAGAAGGGGTTAGTTTTAAAAAAAAGGGTTTAGAGGTTTATATAGGCCTCTAAACACCCTTTAAGAATGGATAAAATCATCAAAAGATGTCATGGTTCAAGAAGAAGAAGAAAACATTTTTCAAACCAAGAGATGCAACTTTCTGGCCTGCAGCGCCAGTGGTAATCGGTTACCATAAGTGGGTAGCCGGTTATCTGCCTCCAACACAACCAAAAATTGAAAACCTGCAGCAAGTAATCGGTTACCAGGATAGGATAACCGATTACTCAGTGTTATTTTCCAGAAACCAGTTTTTCCAAAAATTGAGGCAAAGTGCATAGTTTTATTTTAAAAGGTTTTTTTATGCAATGCAAGAAGGAGATGAAGTTTTGAACACTTGAGTAAGGTATATAAATGCTTAAATTGTTGTACCTCTATTGTATCGAACTTTATCTTCTTTCTTGATCAAACTTTGACATATTGAATTGAAAGTGAGTTGCTTGAGCTTGATATAATCTTGAAGTCTTGAAAACCATCCTTGCATGTTGTGGATTATGTCGTCATCAAAATCAGTTGAGAAGCTTGGCTTCACAGTCTCCCCCTTTTTGATGATGACAACCTCTGCTTGAAAATTAATTTTCCGCCGTCTTTTCTAACAATTGCTCGAAAGCTCCCCCTCAAATAGTGTTCCCCCTTAGTCGTTGATTTAAGAGAGTCTTTGATATTTCTGCACAATTTTGTTAGAAAGCACAAGAAAATACATGTATTTCTTCTCCCCCTTTGCCAACAACAAAAAGGATGGGAAACACAACACACAATAATTGGATAATTTACACATAAACATAAATATGAAAAATTCACGATATGAAACAACACAAACAACACTTTACGAAACAAATATGATACTTGAACAAAAACACAACATAACATTGTACGAACAAAACATAACGATTGTACTTGATTTTCCAACATAGAACATAAAACGCAGAAACATAAAACTTAAGTTTTAAACATAAACTAAGAAACATATAAATGATAAAAACATAATCAATCATTTTCAGACATATCTTCATCACCATCACCATAACCGCCATCATTTTCATTTTCTTCTTCCTCATCATCATCTTGTTCCATTACTTGTTGTTATTGCAAGGTCATAACTTTAAACATCTTTCTCAATAGGGTCATTCCTTTCCGATGCTTCCATAGGCTAAGGTCAACTTTGGAGTCGAGATCCACATGTCTTTTGTAGATAAGCTCATTGGTGTAACCCTTCTCAAGAGCCGGAACAGCAGCAGCAGATGAAGAAGAATCATTTTTATATACATATCTCCCGTTGTTATTCAAAATGATTCCGGTATTTTTTTATTGCAATCGAAGCATTAATCTCGTTGACCTTGGATGTCATATTTTTGTGAGGTTCCCTTTGAAGTAGAACATAACTTGCTTCTAAAATCTTTGAGACTATCCTTCCGTAAGGAAGTGCTCCGGTTAAAGTCATTGCATGTCCCATATGTTGTAAGATGACATACGCCCAGTTTACCTGCAAGTTAGATTTCATAGAAAAAAGAAATTGTATTTCCATTTAACTCACTTGAGAGTGATTGGGATGCTTATGAACCAACATATAAGCCAGTATATAATGTAACATCCGGTCACTAACGGTTAAATTCTTTGCCAACTTGATGACACGAGAAGAATCTGAATTTTGTCTACTCATTAATTCCTCTTGAGTAATCCTAGAAATTTCAACATAATAATCCATTGTATTTAACTTATCCCATGGAGCTTCTTCTAGTTGAAATCCAGTCTTAATCATAGCACCTGTAGATAGAACTTCTAAAACTAGACCTAATTGTTCTACAGTTGCATTAACAAATTCCCCTTTAACCTCAGCTTCCAGACCATAATTACCTTCCACATTATATCCAATCACAAGTGTAGAGTAAAATTCTTTTACTAAATCCGGATAAACCGGTCCAACATTGCTAACCATTTTCTCTAAACCTTATTTCCTAATCAATTCTAAAAACTTAAAGTTGTGATAAGGAAAAGAAGTCAGGTTCACGTACTTTACCAGCATTAGAGGTTGATTTCGAGTATTGAAATTGAGCCGCTTTGACTTCACTGTTGGTTGTTGCTCGGGTTCTGCAGGTTTGGAAGTTTCACCCATTTTGTTTTTCCCTTTGTCTTGCCTCTATGGAGCCATTGATTAAGTTTTGAGCTTCTAGGGTTTTGACAGAGAGAAGATGAAATTCGGATTTGGAATGAATAGAGAGAAGCTTTGATGGGGTATTTAAGGTGAGGTGGGTGTTAATGGCGTTTATGAGATTTTGACCAAAACTTTGAATGTGAAGAGGAGAAGTTTGAAGATGAGATGAATGTCATGAGTGAGTCAAGAGTATCTTTAAGTCTGAAAAAAAGTGCTTAGAGAGAGTGGGAAGAGAAAATGATAGTGTTTTAAATGATATTTTTCAATTCTGGTTTTATTAAAAAAATTTAAAATGATCAGCAGTAACCGGTTACTTCAACTGGGTAACCGATTACCTCCTCACAAAATTGCCATAGAGTTGAAAACATAATAGTGGTAACCAGTTACTCAAAGTGGGTAATCGGTTATTGTATGCAAAAAAATAGCAACCTCTTTTCTCTCAACCACATGAAAATTTCCATAATGTAATATTCAAACATGTTAATATAGTACATAATGCACATGATAAAAAGTTACACAAGTCAAAATAAATAATTTTAGCTTATGTAAAATGAAAAATATGAAAATTGGTAATTTTTCACATATAAACAAAATACAAAGACTTAGAAAGAAATACCTTTGCATTATTTTTATGAAAAATAATGAATTACCATTGAAGATTATACGTCACCTTCGTCTAATATTCCAAGTTCTCTTTGGATTTTGTAGAATGATTCTCTTGGAAGTGGTTTGGTAAAGGTGCTCGCCAGTTGATTATGAGTATCGACGAATGTTACTTCAACGTCCTTTTGTAGAATATGGTCTCGTAGGAAATTATGTCTGATATCGATATGTTTCGTCCTTGAATGCATCACAAGATTCTTTGTAATGTTGATCGCACTCGTGTTGTCACACCTAAGAGGAACGCATCCAATATTTAATCCATAGTCGTATAATTGTTGTTTGAGCCAAAGAATCTGAGTGCAACAACTTTCAGCCGCAATGTATTCCTCTTCAGCTGTGCTAAGTGCAACACATGCTTGCTTCTTACATGACCAAGACACTAATGCATTTCCAAGTATATGACAAGTTCCACTTGTGCTCTTGCGATCTGTCTTACATCCTGCATAGTGTGAATCAGAATAACCTACAAGATTATATATACTACCTTTTAGATACCATAATCCAACGTTTTTTGTTCCTTTGAGATACTTCATGATTCTCTTCACAGCGGTGAGATGTGACTCCTTTGGATTTTCTTGAAATCATGCACATAGATATACACTAAACATAATGTCAGGACGACTTACCGTCAAATATGAAAGAGAACCAGTCATACCTCGGTACTTTGTGATATCAACTGAGATTCTTGATTCATCTTGATTAATATAGGTTCCTGATCCCATCAGAGTAGACATAGCCTTACAACCATCCATATCAAACTTTTTCAATAACTCTTTGCAACACTTTTATTGGATGATGAAGATTCCATCCTACATTTGCTTGATTTGTAGTTCAAGAAAATAATTCATTTTGCCCATCATAGAAATTTTGAACTCTCCTTGCATCATCAATGAGAATTCCTCACATAGGTCTTTATTATTTGATCCAAATATAATGTCATAAACGTAGACTTAAAGTAGCAAAGTGTTATCCCTAACTCGCTTGATGAATAAGGTCTTATCAACTTTACCTTTTTCAAATCCTTTCTCGCACAAAAAATTTTTGAGACGATCATACCACACCCTTGGAGTCTGCTTTAAGCCATAAAGAGCCTTTCTCAACTTGAAGACATGTGATGGATTCTTGAAATCTTCGAAGCCTGGGGGTTGCTTAACGTAGACTTCTTCATTGATGTATCCAGTAAGGAATGCGCTCTTAACGTTCATCTGATAAAACTGAAAATTCAAAGAACAAGCATAAGCAAGCAATAAACGAATAGCCTCTAACCTTGCAACCGGAGCGAATGTTTCTTCAAATTCGATTCCTTCTTATTTATTATACCCTTAGGCCACCAATCTTGCCTTATTTCAAACAATTATCCCATTCTCGTCAAGTTTGTTCTTAAACACCCATCTGGTACCAATTATGTGCTTATTACTTGGTCTAGGATTAAGTTCCCAAACTTGATTCCTCTCGAATTGGTTTAATTCTTCTTGCATGGCAATGATCCATTGGTCGTCTCCTAAGGCTTCATCAACTTTAAAAGGTTCAATTTGAGATACGAACGCCATATTTAAGCATGCATCCTTAAGGTTGAGTCTGGTTGTAACGCCTTGACTAATGTCACCAATAACTTTATCGACCGGGTGATCTCTATGTGTCCTCCATTCCTTTGGTAAACCATCATCTTTCGACTCTTGTTAAATTGGTTCTTCTTATTTCTTAGGTTGATCATTTGCTTTAGAAGTACCTTCTTTAGGAATATCTACAATATCATTATCATCATCAGACAAAACAACTTCCTCCTTGGAGGGGTTAGATTCATCAAATTTAACGTGCATAGATTCTTCAATAGTTAAAGTTCTTTTATTGTAAATTCTAAAAGCCTTACTAGATAGAGAGTAGCCGAGAAATATGCCTTCATCAGATTTCTCATCAAACTTACCAAGGTTGTCTTTGTCATTATTCAAGACAAAGCACTTACATCCAAAGATATGAAAATAAGAAATAGTTGGTTTTCTCCCTTTGAAGAGTTAATAGGGAGTCTTTTTAAGAATAGGTCTAATATTAACACGATTTCTTACAAAACATGTCGTACTAACCGCATCCGCCCAAAAGTATTTTAGAAGATTCGAGTCGCTTAGCATTGTTCTTGCATGTTCTACCAATGATCTATTCTTCCTTTCTACAACACCATTTTGTTGGGGATTTCTTGGTGCCGAGAAGTTGTGAGAGATTCCATATTCTTCGCAAAATTCTTCAAATGGAGCATTTTGGAATTCTTCACCATGGTCGCTTCTTATTAATACAATTGTTAACGCCTTCTCATTTTGAATTTGTTTCACAAACTTCTCGAATGCTTTGAAAGCATCACTTTTATGCACTAAAAAGTAAGTCCAACAAAATTGAGAATAATCATCAATGATAACCAAAGCATAAATATTACCTCTGAAGCTTTTTGTTCTTGATGGACCAAATAAGTCCATGTGTAACAATTGTAGTGGCCTTCTAGTAGACACCACGTTCTTTGACTTGAAAGTTGATTTGGTCTGTTTTCCTTTTTGACATGCGTCACACAACTTATCCTTGATGAATTTTATCTTAGGCAAACCAACAACTAGATCATGTTTAACCAACTTGTTTAAATGTTCCATGTGTATATGAGCAAATCTCTTATGCCATAACCATGAATCATTATTGTTCGCCATGAGACATTTAACCTTCAAATATAAATTGTCAAGAGAAATCATAAATATGTTATTGATTCTTTTACCTTTTAGCTTTACCTCTTTAGTGACTTCATCTTCTATCAAGCATTCATCTTTTGTAAACCTGATTTTGAATCCTTTTTCACATAATTGGCTTATACTAAGTAAGTTGTGCTTTAGTCCTTCGACATAAAGGACATCCTCAATAGATGTGAAAGGTGGTGCTCCAACTTTGCCTATGCCAAGAATCCTTCCTTTTTTATTGTCACCATAGGTAACATAACCCTTGGCCTTAAGCTTTAGATTTGAAAATTTTCTAAGATCACCAGTTATATGCTTTGAATAACCACTATCAAGATACCAAAGATTTGAAGTGGTCTTCAAGCAAACCTACAAAACAGATTACTTCTTGTTAGGTACACAAGTTGCTTTGGGTCCTTCATAATTAGTGCCCTTATTAACCCATACATAATGCCCGCTTGCTATACTGAAATTTCTGACATAGCATGCATTAGGTGTACGGTCGATAATACCACAATAGAAACAAGTAGGTACAAAATTACTCTTATATCTAGGAATAAAAATTTCTTTTTTGTAGCTTTTTTTCTTTTTATGATGACGATGCACAACTTTAGGCTTGCTCACTTTCTCTTTAGAAGTTTGATCACTATCCTTAACAAAGATTATTTTGTTAGAGCTTGGTTTAGAAAACTTTGAATATCCAAGTCTTCTTTTATCGTTTGAGTACCTTTGTTGGCCAAGGACCCCTTCTAAACGAATTTGTCCTTTTTCATATCTTTCAAGAACTCTTTTAAGTTGGACAATTTGGAATGAAAGTGACTCACAATTTTTGCATACAAAGTTTTGTTTCTCTTCATTAATAATGTTTTCTTTTTCACTCTTTTCATCTTTTTCATTCTTTTCAATAATATTTACTTTTTCTTATAAAGATGATATTTATTTCTTTTGTGAAGAGATGGTTTTACACAAAACTTTGCATTCATTTAATAGTTCGTTTATAGCCTCTTGAGCATCGTTATCATAAAGTGAAAAAGAAGTACTAACCTCATCATCTTTGTTGTCGGAGTGATGAGAAACCATCAATGCTAAGATTGCACTTTCGTCACTTTTGGATTCAGATGATGAACTAATGTCATTGTCCTCCCATGAAACATAAGCCTTTTTGTTCTTAGTCTCCTTTATGCCTTTGAATCCATTCTTCTTTGAAAGTTTTGGATAATCCGGTTTAATGTGACCTTGCTTTCCACATTCATAGCATGTAACATCTTGATTTGATGTGGAAGTCTCCCTTTTCTTGAAGTGTTTCTTCCTCTTTGCATAGTTGACGGGTTTGTCACTTTTGTTGAAGAATTTTCCAAGTCTCTTAACTAGTAACATAAAATTTCCATCTTCCTCTGATGCATTATCGTCCTGTCCTTCTTTTGAATCTACTTTTAGAGCAATACCTTTAGACTTTTTCTCTTGATGTTCATGTTTCTCAAGACGACCAAGTTCTAATTCGTGCTCTTGAAGCTTTCCAAAAAGTGATGCGAAAGTCATTGTTGAGAGACTCTTCTTCTCCGATATTGCCATAACTTTGGGTTGCCAATCTCTTGTTAAAGATCTTAACACTTTTAGATTTAATTCATCATTGGAAAATTTTTTTCCTAAAGCAATCAAATGGTTAGTCAGATGAACAAATCTTTTCTGATGAGCAACAATAGATTCTCCGGGAAGCATACTGTTGCGGTGAAATTTGGATGTCAAGCTATTGATTAACTTGAATCTTAATTCATTTACAACCGGTCTTTGATTTATCCGAAGGAAAGGTTAAAGAAAGGAAAAACCTAAAGGGGAGAGATCTAAGGTTCGGGGGTTGGTTAAGATTAGGGAAGGTATTAGCACCCTAAACTTCCGTAGTACTCTACGGGAACCTTTTGTTTATTTTTTTATTTGTTTCATTTTTTTGCTTTAAGGGTATGTACAAAGGATTAAGGGTTTAAAAGACCTAAGGGGTTAATTCTAAGTTTACTCGGCAAGACGTCGCATCTTGTGCCTACATATCCTTACGGGAATGGAATCAGAGTAATTGTAGTTCCCCTCAAAAGGGAGGTTAGAGACTTCTTGACTGTGGTCAAGGTCTCAAGGGGAATAAACGCATCTTAAGGACACGCTTACGTGGAGTGTAGAAACTCCAAATCTCTACGTTGAATTGTTAAGTGAATTAGGGTTAGGTTAGGGATTCCGCGGCGGGAAACCCTAAAATGAGCGCGGCGGCTCTTTGACCTAATGCTAGGGGTAAAATTGTAATTTGGCCTGCGGCGAGGCATTTGTGAAAATTAGGGTTTGTAGTTTGTAGTTTTGAGGGTTTGAAATTGAATGTGTGAAATTTGAGGGTTTGAGGACTATTGGCATGGCGGCCAAACGGCTAGACCTAATCCTTCGGAGGAATGCAATGTGACAGAAATAATAGTGATGAAAGTGTGAGAAATTTAAATCATACAAACGGAAATAAAATGCAGAAAGTAAACGCGATTGTTGGTTCGCGAGGTTACAAATGAGAAACGGATACAATTATATACAACTTGAATTGAAAAACACATTAAAATAACTAATAGCAACGTAACAAGCTGCACATTGAATACACAAGGTTAGTAGACAGAGTCAGACAGTAATCAGACAAGTTATGAAACGGAAGTGCGAAAGTTATAGATATTCTTTGTTGTTTATTTGTGATATATAAAAAAGCTTTTGATTTAAGTTAAAAAAAGAGGTTTTAATATTATTAAAAAACTTTTCAAAAATAGTCTTAATTTAATTATCTAACAAAAAGGTTTTATTTAAAATAAAAAAAAAGGTTTAATGTTATTATTATATATTTAAAAAAAAACGGTTCTAGTTATTATTTTAAAAAAAAGATTTTAGTTATTATTTTAAATTTATCTAAAAAAAAGTTTTTCTTAAAAATAATAGGTTTTCATATTAATTTGGAAAAGATGATAAAGTTATTTATTTTAAAAAAGATATTTTTATATTATAACAAGTTTTAATAAATTAATGATAACAATAATAATAATTGTAATAATAATAATAATAATGATAATAATAATAATAAATAATAATAATAATAATAATAATAATAATAAAGCAATAATGAATTTTAAATGTGCCAAATAACCCAACAATGTTGCTAACGCAGAAATGCGCTCATCACAACCAGATCTAAATCGGACGAAACAAAATTTATCGCAAAGAAAAAGAAATTAAGCAAAAAACAGTATTATTGCTCACACAAAAATGCGATCATCGCAACCAGATCGAACTAACACAAATGTCACGCGTCATGCACACAAATGTGCAAACATTGTATCGATATAATTCGATCAAAAATTAATCTTATATATATATATATATATATAAACTCTAACAATTTAAAAATTATAAATATATAAACGTAACAGTAATAGATAAAGAAAAAGAAATAACGGTAATAGATGAAGAAAAAAGAAATAACGGTAAAAGATGAAGAAAAAGAAACAACAGTAATAGATGAAGGAAAAGAAATAACAGTAATAGATGAAGGAAAAGAAATAACGGTAAACGGCACTCACCCCTCTTAGGTTTTTTTCATTCTCCCCCTATTCAACAAGGCAACACATGTATATATAGGGAACAAATTAGGGTTAACACCAAATTGTCAATAATGTCCCTAAAACCCATTTTAAAGCCCGAGATAGAAACATTTAGAGTAAAAATAATAAAAAACAAAAAGTGACTAAGGTGAGATTCGAACTCTCAACCTCTCACACTCACAACTCCTTACACATGTCCTCTTGCCAATTGTACCATTTTTACTTTTTAGAAAAAAATGCATGCCATATGATATTTACCTGCAAAAAGTCAAACGACTACACAAATTTGTTAGTAATTGATTAAATGCAATAAAAATGCAATGAAATGCGACGACAAATCTTAGGGCAAAATTTGGGGTATTACAGTTGCCCCTATTTAAATAACTTCACCGGGTGATTTGAGCAACGGAGACTCGAGAAATCATGGTGGAGGGATTTAAATACAGATAACCGAAAATTTTGCCTTTAAACGCAGTGCTATGCAATGATATGGACAAAACAAAACGAACTATAATGCTAAATATGATATGAATCTGATATGATGCGTATGATGAAAATGACAAATGCACGGATACAGACGAAACAACGTCACAGGGGACGACCCATCGAGGAATTGCACTAGGGAAGAAGACATGTCATATCTGGAAGAACGTCGGGTAGACACGACACAGAATTGTTGATAGGTGCCAAGTAAATTAGAAATTGTCCGCAAGGTAAGACGCGAGTAAAACACGAGCTCAGGAGAAAAACGCAAATGGGGATAAAACACCCATGATGCCAAGTAAATAAATTTTGCCCACAAGGTAAGACGCGAGTAAAACATGACCTCAGGGAGGAAAAAAAAGCAAATGGGGGTAAAACACCATGATGTTAGGTAAACCCAGGAATATCTGGTAAACGGGGAATAAAACACCCGGGATAAAGGTACATGGGGGATAAAACACCCAAGGATAGAAGGTAAGTGGGGAGTAAAACACCCAAGATAGACATGTAAATGGGGAGTAAAGAACCCAAGATAGAAATGTAAATGGGGAGTAAAGCACCCAAGATAGAAATGTAAATGGGGAGTAAAGCACCCAAGATAAAAATGTAAATGGGGAGTAAAGCACCCAAGATAAAAATGTAAATGGGGAGTAAAGCACCCAAGATAAAAATGTAAACGGGGAGTAAAGCACCCAAGCTAGAAATGTAAATGGGGAGTAAAGCACCCAAGATAGAGAGGTAAATGGGGAATAAAGCACCCAAGATAGAAATGTAAATGGGGAGTAAAACACCCAAGATAAAAATGTAAATGGGGAGTAAAGCACCCAAGATATGCACATGTATAGGAATTATGCTATGACATATGATCAAATGCAAATGCAGACATCGACGACAAGGCTCGACTCTTTCGGTGAGATGACAAAACTGGAGGACTGATTCCTCAACACGGAGATCACTGTCATTCTGTTAAACTGTATCAAGTTGATAGTCACTGTAGGAATGATGAATAACTGCTTAGGGATTATGCAAGTAAACTGCCCCAGGTCAAATGAACTGATAACTGCTTCAGCTGTCTAATTCGTGGAATCGACTGTTTTGCTGTATCCTCGGAGGGCTTGCCCCAGTCTGGGTCTTGAACAATTCTCTGGATAAACCAAATCTGAGAAGATATTGCCTTGAACAAATCTTGAACTAATTCTTTGACAGGATGTAAAAGGAACTTGCCCCTGATAAGATCACTTGACCAAGTTTCTCATTGTTTGAAAATTCCTTAGAGGAAGCCAGTTTGCAAACAAAAATATTCATACAAACATGGTAATGCAAAGTTCATGCGATTTTTGAAAAATTATTTTTGAAAGATGGAAAATACATGAGTCGTTAGTCAGAACAAGGCGGTTCAAGACACTCAAAGTTTAAAATAAAAGTGTATTGCCAAAATAAATGATTCGCAAGGATCTTTTGGAGTCAGGTTACGCAACCTTGCTGTAGTATACTTTCAAAATAACCTTGCTTCAATTAGGTCTTTTGAGGGTTGTAATGTGGCCTGGTTCACGGTTTATGAAACAAAAGATAAAGGCTCAAAATTTATTTGTATCCACCCAATCTACGTGATGATCCTCAGTCCTATGCTCAGTTAACTCATACTATGCATTCAGGTTCCCATAAGTTAGGGATTTCATTGATCGTAGCAATGATGACTCAGAAGTCAAAGGGACCTATGAAAAGGTAGCCACTACTCCCCTATAACATTTGATTGTTTTGACATTGAGGATTTTCAAGATAAGGATTTAAAAATCTCTTTGTATTATCCCTAAATTTTGCCTGAACTGTTTATTTTAGAGTTTACAGTCAGCGGGATGCCCCAGTTTTGCCTAAGTCTCCTTCATAGGTTTTGACTTAGCGGGCTTATTTTGATTTTTTTTATATTATTTTTTTGTGTGAAGGAAAGTGACTGTTTGATTTTAATAATTACGGTGAACCATCATCGACCTTTTGATTAGAAAACATCTTCGACACTTGTTTGACGTGTGCGAAGGAAAATTTGTTAATGAAAGGTGTATCGTATGAACACACAACCAAGTTAACTGAGAACTACCCATCCCAAGGTTAAAATTGTGGGTTTTTTGTAACGAAAGAAACTCCAACTTCTAGGCTCGAAGGGGGTAACGAGGGATTAACCTCCTTATTTCTCCAGTGTTTGGGAATTGAAACAATGCCTTACATCGTCAACAAGGTTTGATTGAAAGCATACTGACAGCAATTATGGGTATAACGTTTTCGTCATCCTCCCTCCGATCTTAGCATATCAAAATTTTGGACAAGAAGTAAACATTTGAAAAATAAAGCATAAAGATGCAAATAAATGGACGGAAATGAATTGAATCAAAAGTCGCAATGCTTATTTCATTAATGAAAGTACAAACATAATTGAAAGCAAACAACTTAAACAAAATAAGGAAAATGCAAACAACGAGAAGAAAAAAAAAGAGGCCCAATGACAAAGCTTCAATTCTGATGTGTTGGCAAGGGATCTGTCTGGACGCTCGGACGACTATCCGTAAAATCAAGTATTCTGACTCTAATCAGTTCACGCACCCTAGCTTTCAATGCAAAACAATGCTCCAAGTCGTGGCCTAAGGCACCCTCATGAAAAGCACACTTTAGATCAGCCCTAAATCCAACTGGAGGATTAAGAGGAGGTGGTAAAGCCTTTGTAGTGATCAGCCCTTGTCGAACTAAGTCAGGATACAGCTCTGTGTAAGTCATGGGAATAGGATCAAAGTGATCCTTGTTCCGATTCTGGTCTTGTCTGATAACTGGGCGTTGAGGAGTCTGAGCCGGCTGTTCTCTGGCAATCAGTATTTGAAGCATTTCAGTGAGCTTAGTCATGTCTGACTTCAACTCATCGATTTTCATTCGGATCTCTGCATTGTATGTCTCTTGCTCTGACATCTTATGTCTATAGTTAGCCCTGGTCTGATATCTGTGTCGAGGAATCAGCTTGACGACTCAAAGGTACACTGGAAGACGAGAGAACCGAGAATGAGAAACCGGGGGAAAATGCAATGCAAAAATGTGATGCTAATGCCATGTAATGGTTCCAAGAATTTCAACGGTCGATTGCAAATATTCCCTTTTAGGAAAGTTGGAAAGAAAATTTTTTTTTGACTCTAAAATGTAGGACCTTTTGAATTTGCAAAGGAATGTTGAATTCCTTGAAACTGGAAATGATATGATGCTTTATGGATGCAAAGCACAAATACACATAAGCAAACAAAAGGTCCTAAGTTAGAGGAACAATGAATGGAGTCAAGGTCTACCCTTCCCAAAGTGGTGTGTACTATAGGTTAATTGTACCTGCAGAACAAGGGTTCTAAAAAAGTGCCCAAAGTCATCAGTCCATCTTTTGGATATTATCAACTTCTCGACTGACTCAAGGGTCGATAATATTCTCAAGAGAACCTCGTTCGAGTGTAGTATCGCGTAGCAACCATTGTAGGACTACTCCCACATAGTTCCCGCACTACGTCCTAGATAAGGTCAAGATGGTGTAAAGGTACTACGGTTCCCAGTATCACAGACTCCAATCGATAACGGTAAAAGTTTTCACGACTACACTCGATAACCGAACCATTTTCGAAAGTGTCTCAACTGAGCGGTGATTCTCGATTTAGCTTAGTCGGGACTCACTCCCTATAAGCCTCGTCGAATATATCAGCCATCCTATCATAAGGTCGCTCAAGTCCGGGTGTAGGACTTATCTCACAACACAGTAACTCCAAGTAAGGTACCCCAATATATACATACAAGTGAGCAAAATATATAATAAAACAAATATATAAAGAAAAATAAACAAAATAGGGATAACCCTCAATAGTTAGGACTCCCCAGTGAAGTCGCCATTTTCTGTTGCGGTGAAATTTGGATGTCAAGCTATTGATTAACTTGAATCTTAATTCATTTACAACCGGTCTTTGATTTATCCGAAGGAAAGGTTAAAGAAAGGAAAAACCTAAAGGGGAGAGATCTAAGGTTCGGGGGTTGGTTAAGATTAGGGAAGGTATTAGCACCCTAAACTTCCGTAGTACTCTACGGGAACCTTTTGTTTATTTTTTTATTTGTTTCATTTTTTTGCTTTAAGGGTATGTACAAAGGATTAAGGGTTTAAAAGACCTAAGGGGTTAATTCTAAGTTTACTCGGCAAGACGTCGCATCTTGTGCCTACATATCCTTACGGGAATGGAATCAGAGTAATTGTAGTTCTCCTCAAAAGGGAGGTTAGAGACTTCTTGACTGTGGTCAAGGTCTCAAGGGGAATAAACGCATCTTAAGGACACGCTTACGTGGAGTGTAGAAACTCCAAATCTCTACGTTGAATTGTTAAGTGAATTAGGGTTAGGTTAGGGATTCCGCGGCGGGAAACCCTAAAATGAGCGCGGCGGCTCTTTGACCTAATGCTAGGGGTAAAATTGTAATTTGGCCTGCGACGAGGCATTTGTGAAAATTAGGGTTTGTAGTTTGTAGTTTTGAGGGTTTGAAATTGAATGTGTGAAATTTGAGGGTTTGAGGACTATTGGCATGGCGGCCAAACGGCTAGACCTAATCCTTCGGAGGAATGCAATGTGACAGAAATAATAGTGATGAAAGTATGAGAAATTTAAATCATACAAACGGAAATAAAATGCAGAAAGTAAACGCGATTGTTGGTTCGCGAGGTTACAAATGAGAAACGGATACAATTATATACAACTTGAATTGAAAAACACATTAAAATAACTAATAGCAACGTAACAAGCTGCACATTGAATACACAAGGTTAGTAGACAGAGTCAGACAGTAATCAGACAAGTTATGAAACAGAAGTGCGAAAGTTATAGATATTCTTTGTTGTTTATTTGTGATATATAAAAAAGCTTTTGATTTAAGTTAAAAAAAGAGGTTTTAATATTATTAAAAAACTTTTCAAAAATAGTCTTAATTTAATTATCTAACAAAAAGGTTTTATTTAAAATAAAAAAAAAGGTTTAATGTTATTATTATATATTTAAAAAAAAACGGTTCTAGTTATTATTTTAAAAAAAAGATTTTAGTTATTATTTTAAATTTATCTAAAAAAAAGTTTTTCTTAAAAATAATAGGTTTTCATATTAATTTGGAAAAGATGATAAAGTTATTTATTTTAAAAAAGATATTTTTATATTATAACAAGTTTTAATAAATTAATGATAACAATAATAATAATTGTAATAATAATAATAATAATGATAATAATAATAATAAATAATAATAATAATAATAATAATAATAATAATAATAATAATAAAGCAATAATGAATTTTAAATGTGCCAAATAACCCAACAATGTTGCTAACGCAGAAATGCGCTCATCACAACCAGATCTAAATCGGACGAAACAAAATTTATCGCAAAGAAAAAGAAATTAAGCAAAAAACAGTATTATTGCTCACACAAAAATGCGATCATCGCAACCAGATCGAACTAACACAAATGTCACGCGTCATGCACACAAATGTGCAAACATTGTATCGATATAATTCGATCAAAAATTAATCTTATATATATATATATATATATATATATATATATATATATATATATATATATATATATATATATATATATATATATATATATATATATATATATATATATATATATATATATATATATATATATATATATATATATATATATATATATATATATATATATATATATATAAACTCTAACAATTTAAAAATTATAAATATATAAACGTAACAGTAATAGATAAAGAAAAAGAAATAACGGTAATAGATGAAGAAAAAAGAAATAACGGTAAAAGATGAAGAAAAAGAAACAACAGTAGTAGATGAAGGAAAAGAAATAACAGTAATAGATGAAGGAAAAGAAATAACGGTAAACGGCACTCACCCCTCTTAGGTTTTTTTCATTCTCCCCCTATTCAACAAGGCAACTCATGTATATATAGGGAACAAATTAGGGTTAACACCAAATTGTCAATAATGTCCCTAAAACCCATTTTAAAGCCCGAGATAGAAACATTTAGAGTAAAAATAATAAAAAACAAAAAGTGACTAAGGTGAGATTCGAACTCTCAACCTCTCACACTCACAACTCCTTACACATGTCCTCTTGCCAATTGTACCATTTTTACTTTTTAGAAAAAAATGCATGCCATATGATATTTACCTGCAAAAAGTCAAACGACTACACAAATTTGTTAGTAATTGATTAAATGCAATAAAAATGCAATGAAATGCGACGACAAATCTTAGGGCAAAATTTGGGGTATTACACATACGAAACATCTCATATTCTTGACTTAGTGTGTTCAGCCTTGATCTTTTAACCTTGGTGGTTCCTTCATGAATCTTCACCAAAGTATCCCAGACTTCCTTAGCCGATTTGCATTATGAAATTCGGAAGAACTCATCCATGCTTAAAGCATTTTGCAAAATATTGATAGCCTTTTTCTCATTTAGGATTTTCTTTTTATCATCATCGTCCCATAAAAGTTGAATTTTTGGAGTACCGACACCATTTACAACACTAATTGGTATATGACGGCCAGTTTCAACAGTTTCTCATATTCCTTCTCCTTGTACCTCTAAATGTGCCTTCATGCAAATTTTCCAGAAATCGAAGTATTCACCAGAGAAATAAAGGAGGTTTATTACTGCTACCACCATCTTTGAACACCGGATTTACGCTAGTGGAAGCCATCTGGATCTTTTTAGGAATAAGTTACCTATAATCTGCTCCGATGCCAATTGTAAGAGTAAAATGCACCCAAGAGGTGGGTGGATTAGGTACTTAAAAAATTCTTTGGTTTTGTGGTAGAATTCTTGTTTTACTTTCCTAAAAAATTTCTAAGTGGGGAATGCAATAAATTGCGGAAAGTAAAAGTGACATGGCGAGATATCCTGGTTCTCCTCACAGTCTGAGAGTACTCCAGCCCCCTTTCAACACGAAAGAGATTTTTAATAATTGTTTGGTCCTAAGACAAGACTTTCTACCTAGTCTTTCTATACAGACACAAATCAATCAAACCACCAAGAACACACTCTTGGATTTTTTAACTAAGTCCAATGAGAAAAATCCTCTCAATATGGACCTCTTGCTTCCAACAATCTTGGACAACAAGGTAACAATCCTTACAATCTTAATTCCAACACTCCGGAACACTTAAGAATGTAATAAAAAATACTTGAACAATTTGTTTGAATAGTGTTGAAAATGTCTTCAAAATTATCAATCTTTCGGTTAATCTTCCTCTTGATATTCCACCTTTATATAACTTATCAAGTGTTCAAATATAAGAGAATGAAACTTAGATGAAATTCTGAAAATTTGAGAATGCAAGTTTCACTCTATGGAAATTTAAGAATTTTGACACTTGAAAAATATGAAAAATAAGGGATGAAAATATTTGAAATTTTTGCAAGAAGGGGTGATTTAAAAAAAAATGAGTTTAGAGGTTTATATAGGCTTCTAAACACCCTTCCAGAATGGCTAAAATCATCAAAAGATGCCATGGTTCTAGAAGAAGAAGAAAATATTTTTTAAACCAAGAGATGCAACTTTCTGGCCTGCAGCGCCAGTGGTAATCGGTTACCATAAGTGGGTAGCCGGTTACCTGCCTCCAACGTAACCAAAAATTGAAAATCTGCAGCAAGTAATCGGTTACCAAGATAGGGTAACCAGTTACTCAGTGTTATTTTCCAGAAACCAGTTTTTCCAAAAATTGAGTCAAAGTGCATAATTTTATTTTAAAAGGTTTTTTATGCAATGCTAGAATGAGATGAAGTTTTGAACACTTGAGTAAGGTATACCAATGCTTAAATTATTGTACCTCTATTGTGTTGAACTTTATCTTCTTTCTTGATCAAATTTTGACATATTGAATTGAAAGTGATTTGCTTGAGCTTGATATAATCTTGAAGTCTTGAAAACCATCCTTGCATGTTGTGGATTATGTCGTCATCAAAATCAGTTGAGAAGCTTGTCTTCACAAATTCTAGTCGAGAGAGTAGGTTTTTCTTTGTTTATGGATATAGAATATGAAAAATCACCTGAATTTTATAACAACTGCAAGGCCATTTGTCACTCATTAGGGATATACAGGAAACGAAATACAAACCTTGAGGAAGCCACCAAGCCCAAAGCAAGAAAGGACAATCAAAAAATTTATTTACCTTTGGTAAACAAAGCTACAGAGCGAAATGTGTGAGAGAAATAAAAACAAGATCAGAATGGAGACTTGTGAAACAAGTGGAGTGGAAAAAGGAACCAAAGGAATTCAACATGAAAAATTCAAACAACAACCAATTGAAGTACTGAGTAATCAACTGTCTGAACAACAACAAGATGCCAAGAATAAGGAGGATAGAGAAACCAATATATCCAAAAATATCCAACTAGCCATACTAGAGACAACAAGCTTTGATGAATAATAACTTATGGATGCAACTCAAAATAATGAAATTGGAAATCAAATAGAATCAACATAAAAGGAAGGTGAAGATTTTTTTAAGCAGTCAAGGGCAAACATGGCTGATATAAAGGATGATGAAATCGACTCTGAATCAGATATAGAAGATACATACCATAATGACTTTCAACTTGCAATTTCTAGGTCCCAAAAGAAGATATTAAGGAAAAGATCTAAGGCCAAAGAACATTTACAACCTTGTTAAAAGCAGTTTCTTTCAAGCCTTTACAATGAAATGCATATATTGGAATGCAAGGGGTTTGACTAATTCTCCTACCAGACTGGCTCTTAAGAAACACCTTAAAGCTCAAAAACTAGACTTCTGTTTTATTGCAGAATTCTAGATGAACATCTCCAACCTTCCCTTTAACTATTTGGAATCCTTGAACCTTAGAGTTTTTGCCTGCAACCAAAGATTGGGCTTCTTCCAAATATTTGGTGTGTTTGTAATTGCTACTGAATCAATTTTGGTTGGAATCACTACAGTTTATACCTCCACATGCCACTTGCACAGAAGGAATCTTTAGAAGGATATCATTGCCTCCACATACGATCGTAGAGGACTTCAATGTTATTGCAGGTTCCCATGAACATAGAGGATCTCATGCTCCCAACAAAATACATATGAAAGAATTCTTGAACGGGAGAGAAAATAACAATCTTATTGGCATCCCTACTAAAGAAAAAAAAATCTAAATTAAAAGATATATTGAAAAAATATATATTAAAAAATTTATAAAACAAGTATTCTATTTTTTAATTTTAAAACCAAATCACTTAAGCAATCTTTTTTTTTTTAATTTTCATCTTTAAAACAGTTTCTCCAGAAAAAAAATCCTTAAAACAGTTTCATACCAAAAAAAAACTCTAAAATAATTTTTAAAAATAAAATTAATAACTTTTTAAAATTGAATTATAAAATAGATTTAAAAAAAACTCAAAAACAAAATTAACTCTTAATCGATTCAAAGAGACTCTTAATTCTTGACATAAAACAAAACAAAACAAAAAATCTTAATTGGACAAACTTTCCAGCCTTACAGAGAATATCACACTCCAAGCTTTCCATCTTTTTTTCAATTCCCGCGGCATTTGGACAAGAAATCCTTCAATAAAGAATTTATTTTTTTAATATCTTATTTTGTTGTCTCTGACAAAATTTTAAAGACAATTTAGTCTTTTCATACAAGTTATATCTATTACCTATTATATATGTATTAGAATAGAATTCTAAATTAATATATGACATTTCATCATATTAGCATCATTGTTAAAAATATGTAAGAACGATATATTGCAGAATTTGAATGCTAGTTTATTGAGTTGAAATGCCCATAACTGATAACCTAGAAAATAAAGGAAGCATTAATTTCATGTTTAACAAGTCCTAATAACATGGATTCTCCTAAATAACGGGTAAAAGCAACAAACTTTTTAACAAGTAGGAATTTATTAGGAAAACAAACTACCAGAGATTTAACACTCTCCCTTAAATTGAGTCATATATATAATATATCAATCAGTTTAAAACTAAACTTAAACAAACTCCAAGTAATCCATGTAGTTTTACAAATGCTTCCAGCTTTGAAGATTTGGTTATGATATTAGCCACTTAGTCTTTACTTCGACAATACACTAAATCTATAGTTCTACCAGTACAAGATCATGGAGAAAATGATATCGTACATCAATGTGTTTACTTCTCCCATGTAAAACTGGATTTTTAGAGAGCTTGATAGTTGAACTATTGTCACAGTGAATCACAATTGGCCTATCATGATGGAATTGTAACTCCTTAAGAATTCTTCTTAGCCAAATTGTTTGGCATGCAAAAGTTGTTGTAACTATGAACTACGCTTCGGTTGTGGATAAAGTAACAACTTGTTGCTTCTTTGATGCCCATGATACAACGGTTGATCCCATCATAAACACATGACCT
The DNA here is from genome assembly GCA_963859935.3 of Lathyrus sativus. Taxonomy (NCBI): domain Eukaryota; kingdom Viridiplantae; phylum Streptophyta; class Magnoliopsida; order Fabales; family Fabaceae; genus Lathyrus; species Lathyrus sativus. Next base: position 40,152,696 of record OZ012738.1, on the reverse strand, counting down.
GATGTACTTTGTCTATCGTCCAAACCACCCACATAGTTACTGTCGATGAAACCAGTCAAAACAGATTCTCCATTTTCTTGTAGAATATGCCAAAATTTGTTGTTCCTTTCAAGTAACGAAACACCCTTTTTGAAACTTTAAGATGCAGCTACGTTGGTCTTTCCATAAACCTATTGATCACACACACAGCGTACATGTGTCGCATCTCAAAAAACTAAAATATGAGAAATATGACCCTCACACAAGAGGCGTGAAATGTGGTTCGACAGAGTCGTCACCAAACTTTATTTACCCAAAAGAGGGAAAGGAAAATATCGAGAAAACCTTTAAAGAGATAAGAACATGGTCGTCGTAACCACATTCTGGGTTCAGGAGTCAGTTACGTAAAGGAAAGGTAGTAGAAACCCTTGTGTCCGTTGTACTCAACGGGAACCTCTTAGTTCAATTTGTGATGAGTGTTATCTAAGCTTGTTTGTTTTCTTCTGAATGATAAATTCTAAACGGTAAGATAAAAGGTAAACGATGCTAGGGGAAAATGGACGTTTTAAGGATAGAGTGCTCGACAAAGATTGGGGCTCTTATGCCTACGTATGCTCATTCGAACGAGAATGAGGACTCAGACTGCTCGTAGTTCGACTACAGGAATGGTTAGAGGGTAAATGGAGGATGGGTAGAATTGTGGAGAAAAGGTTTAGATGAAAAAGGTGGAAAAAAGAAAAGGTAGCTCGCCAAGATCATCACAATCTTGTGCCTGCGTATCTTCATGCGGATGAGAATGAAGAATCAAAGCGTCAGTAGTTCGTGGAGACGACCACAAAAAGAGAGGGGTTGAATTTGTTGAAGGTTGGAGATGAAAGATTGAATGACAAATAACCCAAGGGGCGTGCCTCGAGAGCAGTCACTCAAGAATCCAAGGAATGTGAGATTCCAAGAACTCGGTTCTTTCGGGAGTTTATTGAAAACATTTTGAGAAAAGGTTGAATGTTTTGATGTTGAAAGTTTAAATAAACAACCACTCAAGGGGCGTACCTCGAGAGTCATTCATTCGAAGATCCAAAGAACCTCTTTCTTTTGTAAGTTGATTAAGAAAATAATTTGAAAAGGATTGAATCGGATTGGTTAAAAAAGAGATTGGCAGCGAGACAAAAGGCGCTCGAATTACAAGTTTGAATAAAAAACCACTTGAAGTTGGATCAAGGGTTTGCGAAAGAGGTGAGAATCGATACTAGTCCCTAGGGGTGCTCCTAATAATAAAACCACAACGAAATGTGTATGTGTGTGCATTAGGTTGATGGTGAATGCTAATGAGCAATCGACTTATGATGGGTGTTTGAAAATGGCTCAACGATGAATCGAGAATTAGTTTGAAAATGGCTTAGTCTATGCTAGTCCCTAGGTGTTCTCCTAGTAAGCAAACCACAATTAAAGCAATATGAATGCGTACATTGGAACGGGAGCGGGGTACATGTAAACTACATGGGATTGCACGAAATAAAAGGGTTCATTATAAGGTAGCCAAAGAGGAAGTCGTGTGTGTGCAAGGTGTTCTAAAATAAGCCACGAGAAAGAGTCGGATAAAATCTCCATGCTAAGGTTTTTGTATAAAGTCCATAATCCGTTGCTCGGAAAAATAACTACAGTTCACCAATTTAGACTTTTAATGTTTTGATTGTTATTAGTGTGTTTTCGAATAGTGTGAACAAGACATGAACAAGATAAATATGATATGAATATGAATAATATGAATGATGATAATAAAACATATAATATCAATAATCAAGATAATAATAATAATAATAATAATAATAATAATAATAATCAAGGATATATTGACAAGAAGCTAAATCAATAATATATCGACAGAAATTAAAGCAAAAGTATATTGACTGAAATTAAAGTTAGTGGTTAGTGATTAATCGAATAAATTGGATCGACTATAGTATTAAACCCTCGTAGCACGATCTATGACTAAGATCATACTATAGGTGGTCGCACAAGTTGATATTTATGCTAAAATACGATAGAGAAATGATATTGAGGATCATTCTCTAAAGAAATTATGTCACACGAAAAGAAAAGAGGATGGTCTCGTTGATTAATAAAATGTAACCTATCACAATCCTAAAGTATAGAAAATGATCTCAATTATCATTCACTACAGATTTGAAATAATGAAGGTTAAACAACCTCAACCAATTAACATTCGTAATATTAAAGACTTTCATTGATCAAGATCGAAAAGAAAATGGAATCAAAACGAAAAGAGAAATGGAAATCAAAATGAGATAGAAAAGAAAATGGTCTAATCTTAATCATGGATTTTCATCGATGAATCGATAATCCACGACCATTTAGATGTTCATCGACTGATAATAAAACTAAAGTAAAAAATGGAAAAAAAAATGGAAGTAGAATTAATTAAAAAACTTAAAATAGTTAGACAAAATCAAAATAAGAATTAACAATTTAAAATTTAGAAGCTAAAATGTTTAAAATAGATTTTGAAGCAAATTAAATTAAAAAAAAAACATAATAAGAGGAGGGGGTTTGAAATGAGAAATCAGGGTGAGAATGAGAAAGGAGGATCATATGGGCTTAAAGCTCATTACCTCACACAGTCTATTCTTTACACAAAATAACAAAAAACTAAAACAAACAAAAAGCTAATCAAATCAAGCCATGGAATCAGTATAGTAAAAGAGGGTGGAGATAAGGAAACGAAACGGGCCAAGCCCATTGAATCAGCATCACACAGTTTGGTAAAAAATATTTAAAACACAACATTAGGTTTTTTTAAATCAAAACTAAGGATAACAAAAACACTCAGAATAGATTTTCCTTCTCCATCATCACGCTACACTATCATCAAGAACAGGGTAACGGAAAAATTACTCCAACCTTCGCATAGAATTTAATTTTCTGCTCACTCCGTCTTAGTTCCGTACGAGCCAGGTTCGTAAATTCCTCACTCTCACTTCTTTTCCTCTTCTACTATATTCTGGTTTGAATTTTTTTGGGTTATGAATGGATTTGGGTTAAGGTTGAAGGTGGAATCGGAAGAAAAAGAAGGCACGGTTATGGGTTTTTTCTTGGAGATGATTTGAAGCGAAGAAGGAAGATTGAAGATAAAAGCTTAGTTGAGGAAATTTCTACAGTGTTTAAGTGGTTCCTCGAACTTGGCCTTAGAGGTGAATCTTTGGTCCTTATTTATAAAAAGAGAAGAGGGTGAAATGGGAAATAATTGAGAGAAATTTCTTGATTTAATGATGTGGTTATCGTTTTGCAGGATTGTTTTGGTATACGAAGATTTGTTTTCAGCTGTGAAATTTTGTTCAGACTTTGCAAGGAGTGGCATCGTGAATGCGTCGCGTATCATTTGCGTAAGGTGCGCTACAAGTTGTGAGGCTTTATGGATGAAGATCCTATGAATTGATTTTTTTTGTGAAAAAAATGAATGATGTGTTACGCTAAATACGGGTACTTGTTTTGGTTGGGAATTTTAAATAGTGGTTGCATCTTATTTTCATAGGCTTGGAAATTAATTTAGCGAACCTGTTTGTTTATTGCAACTTGCAGGTCTCGTTATTCGGACTTGTTATGTGAAGTACAAAATCACGTCATGTTTCATTTTGGTTTTTGCCTTCTTTTGTCATATTTTGCATGTTGGTGGTCCATGACTTCTTGGAAGTCATTTGTTTGTAGCAGTGCGAGTTGATTGGTATGAAGGCAAATGGTTGCGTGTGTGTGTGTGTGCGTGTGTTTGTGTGTGTGTGTGTGTGTGTGTGTGTGTGTGTGTGTGTGTGTGTAATGTTGTGAATCATATGCTGAAGATTTGGGTTGTGAAGTGCCTTCGGTCCACTTCAATTTTGATTTTTCTATGAAATTTTTGTAATGGGCCTTGTATGACCTTTGTTGTAATTTTGGTGATACAATGAATTGTAAATGGGCTTTTGGTAACAATTCTTCATGGACTATAGTGTAAATGAAATGGTAAATTAGAAATGGATTGAAGCCTTTTGGAATTTAAACTTGCACCTCACTTTTCTAATTTTGAACCATGCTTGGAACTTTAACCATGAGAATTCTTTGAACTTGAGTGAAACTTGAATTAATCTTGAGAAATAAGATCAGTCATGAAGTAAACACTGAAACCATTAATGAATCAATCTTAAAATGTGGCCACTATTTTTGAAATAAATCTTAAATATGACTGAAAGTGAATCAATTATTTAATCTTAACCATTCTTGAACAAACCCTTGAAATATGATTGAAATTGACTCTAACTTGAAATTATCTTGAACAAATGGCCTGCTTGACTTTTCTTCGAACCAATGACAAGAAAATGTCCCATATAACGAGTCCAAATGCACTAAATTTGAATATTCTGCAACTTGATGTCATAAGATAATTTGAACTTGCTCAAAACCCTGATCTTGGTCACTTGACGATTTTTAACCATTAAATACCTGACTTTTGCCGTAACCTGGCATCTTGAGGATGAAGCAAACTACTTGCCTAACTAAGATCAGGTCAAACTCCTCTTGAGTTTTAACCATCACCACACCTATGTGCCCTGACCACACAACTGCCTTGAATATGACTCAAAACCCTGATTGAGGATTCAGACGCATGTCACTTGAATCACGCCATAGCCTTGATCTTGAAACCGACTGTCGCCTGACCAAACAAATTAGGTCAAAACCACTAAACTTCGATCAACACTTGACTTGACAAACTTTGACTTCAATCTTGCACGACCTTGAACTTGGACAATAAGTAACAACGACATTTGTTTTTGGGTTTTTTGAATAATAGTTAGTGGGTGGGTGTACAGATAAAAGCTATACACAAGTAGGACAAATTTGGGGTATGTTAGATGCCCCTATCTAATTGGCTTAAACAGAGTAAGATGAACTGCTACAACGTTCATTTTTTCGGGGTAGAAGTTTATTAAATATGAAGAAGACTCCAAATTTGTCTGAAAAGGAAAATGCTTGGGAAGTGGAATAACATACCAATGTCGACCCTCGAGTGGACACTGAATAACTTGCAAAGGTCGCTATCACCAAAAGGATGATAACAGGAAAATCTGACACCAAAAAGATGACAGGCCTATCACCAAAAGGATGATAACAAACACACGCATAAAGATATCTGACACCAAAAGGATGGCAAACCTATCACCAAAAGGATGATAGTAAACTCACGCACACGACCCTTCACCAAAAGGATGAAAGTGAGGTCGAAACTTGCTATTACCAAAAGGATAATATTAAGCACGCACTGATTCCTGACACCAAAAGGATTATGGGTCTATCACCAAAAGGATGATAGAAAAATCACACCCTCATTACTTTGCACCAAAAGGATGACAGACTTATCACCAAAAGGATGATACTAAACACATGACTCTGACACCAAAAGGATGACATACCTATCACCAAAAGGATGATAGAGCATACATACACAAAATCTGGCACTAAAAGGATGATAGACGATACACATCACTCCGACACTAAAAGGATGACAAAACTATCACCAAAAGGATGATAGTAAACACACACAAATTCCCGACACCAAAAGGATAACGGGTCTATCACCAAAAGGATGATAGAGCACATACAATATTTGGCACCAAAAGGATGACATACCTATCACTAAAAGTATGATAGTAAACACACACATACACACAGTGACCCTTCACCAAAAGGATGAAAGTAAGGTCACAACTTACTACTACCAAAAGGATAATAGTAAGAAAAACAATATTAAAGGTTGTCATTCACCAAAAGGATGATTCACAGGCCAATGGTTCATAGATCGCCGACACTAATCAGATGACGGTAAGATCAAACAACACAAGTTGCTACCACCAAAAGGATGATATAAACTTCCCACTTGTGAGGACTACCAACACTAAAAGGATGAAGGTTAGGTTGTATTGATAGGATTTAGCTACCACCAAAAGGATGATAGAGAGGCAATCGACAAAAGGTCAAGTTTGCCGGATATATGTGAATGAGGCTTATTTGAGGACATCAACAAAAGGTTGAAGCATAAAAGGTCACTGAGGCCACCATCCTTATCAACAAAAGGTTGACAAGGTACCAACTCACTTGGGAATGCCCAAAAGGAAAGTTGAATTTTGTCTAAGGATAACAACTTCATCAACAAAAGGTTGAAGAGAAACAACTCAATGAGGAACGCCCACTGACTCGGAGAAATGCTACTGGTTGAGTTAGGGATGGTAACTTCATTAACAAAAGGTTGGGGAAACAACTCAATGAGGAATGCCCACTAACTTTCTTGGAGATCACAACTTCATCAATAAAAGGTTGAGGTAACTTCATGAGGAATGACCATGAACTTGAAGAAGATGCCCCTGGTTGGGCTGAAGATCATCTTGATCAACAAAAGATTGAACAACTTCATGAGAAACGCCCACGGAGTGGAAGGAGATGCCCCTGACTGGGATGAATATCACCTTGAGCTTGATCAACAAAAGGTTGAAACAACTTCGTGAGAAACGCCCACAGATTTGAAGAAGATGCCCCTGTCTCGGCTGATGATTGCTTTGAAATCTCGAGATTGATCTTGGATCTTGACTATGTATGTATGTATGCTTGATTTTGTACCAACGTTCCATATCGAATGGAAATGCAATCTCACCTCAAAAAATAAAAATACGAGAAATACGACCTTCGCGCAAAAGGCGTGGAATGTGATTCGATAGAGTCGCCACTGAAACGTATTTATCCCAAAAGAGAGAAAGGAAAATATCGAGAAAACCTTTAAAGAGATATGAACATGGTCGTTGCAACCATATTCTAGGTTCGGGAGTCAGTTACGTAAAAGGAAGGTATTAGCACCCCTTACGTTTGTTGTACTCAACGGGAACCTCCTAGTTCGATTTGTGATGAGTGTTATCTAAACTTGTTTGTTTTCTTCTCAATGATAAATGCTAAACGGTAAGATAAAATGAAAATGATTCTAGGGGAAAATGGGTGGTTTTAAGATAGGGTTCTCGACAAGAATTGGGGCTCTTGTGCCTACGTATGCTCATTCGGACGAGAATGAGGAATCAGAGCGCTCGTAGTTCGACTACGGGAATGGTTAGAGGGTAAAAGGAGGACAGATAGAATTGTGGAGAAAAGCTTTGGATGAAAACGGTGGAAAAAAGAAAAGGTAGCTCGCCAAGATCATCGCAATCTTATGCCTACGTATCTTCATTCAGACGAGAATGAAGAATCAGAGTGTCCATGGTTCGTGGAGACGATCACAAAAAGAGAGGGGTTGAATTTGTTGAAGTTTGGAAATGAAAGATTGAATCACAAACAACCTTAGGGGAGTTCCTCGAGAGCTGTCACCCAAGAATTCAAAGAATGCGAGATTCCAAGAACTCGGTTCTTTCGGGAGTTGATTGAAAAGGTTTTGAGAAAAGGTTGAACATTTTGAATTTGAAAGTTTGAATGAACAACCACCCAAGGGGCGTGCCTAGAGATCCATTCATTCGAATATTCAAAGAATGCTAGGTTCCAAGAACCTACTTCTTTCGTAAGTTGATTAAGAAAATGGTTTGAAAAGGATTGAATCAGATTGGTTAAAAAAAGATTGACGGCGAGGCAAAAGGCGCTCGAATTACAAGTTTGAATAAAAAGCCACTTGATCTTGGATCAAGGGTTTGCGAAAGAGGTGAGAATCGATACTAGTCCCTAGGGGTGCTCCTAAAAATGAAACCACGACAAAATATGCACGTGTGTGCGTTAGGTTGATGGTGAATGCTAATGAGCAATCGGCTTACGATGGGTGTTTGAAAATGGATCGACGATGAATTGAAAATTAGTTTGAAAATGGACTATTCTATGCTAGTCCCTAGGGGTTCTCCTAGTAAACAAACCACAATCAAAGCAATACGAATGCGCAAATCAGAATGGGAGCGGGGTACATGTAAATTACACAGGATTGCACGAAATAAAAGGGTTCATTTTAAGGTATCCCAAGAGGAAGCCATGTGTGTGTGAGGTGTCCTAAGCTAAGCCACGAGCAAGAGTCGAAGAAAATCTCCATGCTAGGGTTTATGTATAAAGTCCATAATTCGTTGCTCGGAAAAGTAACCACAATCCACCAATTTAGACTTTTAGGGTTTCGATTGTTATTAGTATGTTTTCGAATAGTGTGAATAAGACATGAACAAGTTGAATATGATATGAATATGAACAATATGAATAATGATAATAAACAATACAATATCAATAATTAAGATAATATTAACAATAATAATTAAGGATATATTGATAAGAAGGTAAATCAATAATATATTGACATAAATTAAAGCAAAAGTATATTGGTTGAAATTAAAGTTAGTGGTTAGTGATTAATCGGGTCGACTATAGTACTAAACTATTGTAGCATGATCTATGACGAAGATCATACTATTGAAGGTCGCACAAGTTGATATTTGTGCTAAAACACGATTAGAAATGATATTGAGGATCATTCTCTAAAAAAATTGTGCCACACGAAAAGAAAAGAGGATGGTCTCGTCTTAATCAAAAAAAATTGTTGATTAATCGAATTTAACCTATCACAATCCCAAAGTATAGAAAATGATCTCAATCTTCATTCACTACAGATTTGAAATAATGAAGGTTAAATAACCTCAACCAAACAACATTCATAATATTAAAGACTTTCATTGATCAAGATCGAAAAGAAAATGGAATAGAAACAAAAATAGAAATGGAAATCAAAATAAGATAGAAAAGAAAATAGTCTAATCTTAATCATGGATTTTTATCAATGAATCGATAATCCATGGCCATTTAGATGTTCATTGACCGATGATAAAACTAAAGTAAAAAATGGGGAAAAATGAAAGTAGAACTAATTAAAACAACTTAAAATAATTAGACAAATTAAAAATAAGAATTAACAATTTAAAATTTTAGAAGATAAAATGTTTAAAAAAGATTTTGAAGAAAATTAAATTAAAAAAACATAATAAAGGTAGGGGGTTTGAAATGAGAAATCAGGGTGAGAAGGAGAAAGGAGGATTATATGGACTTAAAGCCCATCACCTCACACGGTTTATTCTTTACACAAAACAAAAAAAAAACAAAAAAAAACAAAAACTAATCAAATCAAGCGATGGAATCAGTATAGTAAAAGAGGGTGGAGATAAGGAAACAAAACTTGCCAAGCCCATTGAAGGATCCAACATCACACGTTTGGTCAAAAATCTTTAAAATACAACATTAGGATTTTTTAATCAAAACTAAGGATAACAAAAACACTCAAAATAGATTTTCCTTATCCATCATCATGCTACACTATCATCAAGAACAGGGTAACGAAAAAATTACTCCAACCTTCGCGTAGAATTCAATTTTCCGCTCACTCCGTCTTAGTTTTGTGCGATCCAGGTTCGTAACTTCATCACTATCACTTCTTCTCCTCTTTTACTCAATTCTGGTTTGAATTCATTTGCATTGTGAATGGATTTGGGTTAAGATTGAAGGTGGAATCGAAAGAAAAAAGGTACAGTTCTGGGTTTTCGCTTGGAGACAATTTGAAGCAATGAAGGAAGATTGAAGATAAAGGCTTGGTTGAGGATATTTCTGCAGCGTTTCAGTGGTTCCTCAAACTTGGCCTTAGAGGTGAATCTTTAGTCCTTATTTATAGAAAGAGATAAGGGTGAAATGGGAAAGAATTGAGAGGAATTTCTGTATTTTATAACATGGTTGTCGCTTTGCAGGATTGTTTTGGTGTGCGAAGATTTGTTTTCAGCTGTGAAAGTTTGTTCAGACTTTGCAAGTTGTGGCATCGTGAATGCTTCGCGTATCGTTTGTGTAGGGTGAGCTACAAGTTGTGAGGCTTTGTGGCTGAAGATCCTATGAATTGATATTTTTTGTGAAAAAAATGAATGATGTGCCACGTGAAATACGGGTACATATTTTGGTTGGGAATTTTGAAGAGTGGCTGAAGCTTATTTTCACGGGCTTGGCAATTAATTTATTGCAGCTTCCAGGTCTCATTATTTAGACTTGTTGTGTGAAGTACAAAATCACGTCATGTTGCATTTTGGTTTTTGGCTTCTTTTGTCATATTTTGCAGGTTGGTGGTCCATGACTTCTTGGAAGTCATTTGTCTGTAATAATGCAAGTTGATTGGTATGAAGGCAAATGGTTGTGTGTGTAATGTTGTGAATCATATGCTAAAGATTCGGGCCGTGAGGTGCCTTTGGTCCACTTCAATTTTGATTTTTCTTTGAAATTTTTATAATGGACCTGGTATGACCTTTGTTGTAATTTTGGTGATACAATGAATTGTAAATAGGCTTTTGAACAATTCTTCATGGACTATAGTGTAAATGGAATGGTAAATTAGAAATGGCTTGAAACCTTTTGGAATTTGAATTTGCACCTCACTTTTCTAATTTCGAACCATGCTTGAAACTTTAACCATGAGAATTCTTTGAACTTGAATGAAACTTGAATTAATCTTGAGAAATAAGATTGGTCATGAAGTAAACAATGAAACCATTAATGAATCAATCTTTAAATGTGGCCACTATTTTTAAAATAAATCTTAAATCTAACTGAAAGTGAACCAATTCTTGAATCTTAACCATTCTTCAACAAACCCTTGAAATATGATTGAAATTCACTTCAACTTGAAATTATCTTGAACGAATGGCCTGCTTGACGTTTCCTCGAATCAATGACAAGAAAATGGCCCATATAACGAGTCCAAATGCACTAAATTTGAATATTCTGCAACTTGATGTCATAAGATAATTTGAACTTGCACAAAACCCTGATCTTGAAACCTTTCCAAAATATTGAGTGTATTTCTTTTGCCTAATAAACAAACCAGCACCTGTTTGCACTACTTCTATACCAAGAAAATATTTCATCTTTCCTAAATCAGTCATGTCAAAGTCAGCCATTATAGAACTCTTAAATTTGGTAAACATAGTTTCATCATTACTCATGAAAATAAGATCATCAACGTATAAGCAAACTATCAACATTTTACCTTCTTCACCTGACTTGGTGAATAGACTATGCTCATATGGACATTTGTTGAAACATGTCTTCTCAAAATGGTCATCTATACAACTATACCAGGCTCGAGGTGTCTGCTTCAGTCTATATAAGGCCTTCTTCAATTTTTAAACCTTATGTTCGTTACCTTTTACCATATAACCAAGAGGCTGCTTAATGTAGACTTGCTCAAGTAGTTCACTATTCAGGAAGGCAAATTTTACATCAAGTTGAAATATATGTCATGAATTATGTGCTGCTAAAGAAACCCCCAATCTAATTGTATCTTGTCTTGCTACAAGAGTAAAGACTTCTTCATAATCAACCCCATGCTCTTGCTTGTAGCCTTTAACAACTAGCCTTGCTTTAAACTTGTCAATTTCTCCTTTTTCATTCAACTTTGTCTTGTAAACCTACTTCACACCAATGGTTGTTTGTTCTTTAGGAAGATTAGTTAATTCCCAAGTTTTATTCTTCTCTATGGCTTCAATTTCTGCATCCATGGCTTTTTTTCCATTTTTCTTCTTTCATTGCTTCTGTGAACAATATAGGATCAGATCCTACAAATAAAGCAAGTTGTGCAGTAGTATCCTCATCATACAATTCATCTCCACCCATATAATCTTCCATCAAAGTTGGTTTTCTCCTTTGTCGTTGTGGTTTTGAAATAGATGATTGATCTTCATTTGGAGTTGAGACACTTGATGAAGGATTTGGCGAAATTTCTCCAAGGGACTGAGTAGGAAGTTGTAATTGTGATTCAGAATCCTGACTTGTTTCGCCAACTTCCTTACAATCAATTAACATTTGTTATTCCTTGGTGCTGCACCAATCCCATGTATTTTCTTCATCAAAGAGAACATCTCGAATTATGATTATTTTCTCAGTAATGGGATTATATAACATGTACACCTTGGATTCTTCACTAACACCGATAAAAACACATTTCACACTCTTATCATCAAGCTTTGTTCTCTTCTCATTTGGAACATGGGCATACGCTGTACGCCCAAAATTTTTGAAGTGGTCAACTGAAGTCCTGACATTGCTCCAAGCTTCTTCAGGCGTTATGTTTTTCACAACAAGGGTAGGACTTTGATTGAGTATATAAGCGCTCCAATTGACTGCTTTTTCCCAGAAAGTCTTAGGAATACCCCTTTTCACCATCATGCTTCGCACCATGTTCATAATCGTCTGATTCTTTCTTTCAACCACATTGTTTTTGTATGGTGGTGTGTATGCAATAGTAAGCTTCCCCCGTATTCCATGTGACTCACAAAAACTTGCAAAGTCATGTGAGTTAAATTCACCGCCACGGTCTGTACGAAGGGTCTGAATTCACTTGCCACATTCTTTTTCAACTCGAGCCTTAAAGCTTTTAAAAATAGTAAAGGCTTCAGATTTCTCCTGTAAAAAATAAACCCATGTTTTTTACTATAATCATTTATGAAGGTAATGAAGTACCTTTTGTTTCCATTCGAGGTTGGATTGATTGGTCCACAAATGTCAGAATGCAACAATTGTAGAATTTTCCCAGCTTTCCATGCTTTTGCTTGTGGGAAAGAATCATGATGTTGTTTACCGATAATACAATCTTCACACATTTCTATAGGATTGTTGATATTGGGCAGTCCTTCCACTGTGTTATTCTCATATAGGGTCTTCAAGCCTTTGAAACTCAAATGACCATAACGTAGATGCGACAACCATGTTGGATCTTACACTCTTATGGAGAAGCACTTCTGGACACTATGTTGAATGTGTAGAGGGAACATATGATTGGATGTCATTTTTGCTTCAGCTATTAGACCCTTCTCAGGATGACGAATTTGACACTTGCTTTGTTGGATGATGATGATGTAGCCTTTTTCTTGCAGTTGTCTCATACTAATGAGATTACATTTCAAATCTGGGACATAAAACACACTAGAAATTGTATGGATAACATTGTTTTTAACATGGAATTTAATATCCTCTTTTCCGATGACAGAAATACAAGAATTGTTATCAAGCTTCATAGTTTCTCTAAATCTTTCATCCAAATCATAAAACCAAGATTTGTGTCCATACATGTGATTGCTGCACCCCCGAGTCTAAATACCAAGTATTACCTAGTAAATTATCCTTGTCACTGTAAGCCTTCAAGAGAAATTCTTCTTCAATTTTAGAAAAGTGTACCTTGGTTTCCTTCTCTTTGGAAGGGCATTCATATTGATAATGGTCATTCTTGTGACAATGATAACACTTCACCCTTGCCTTGTCAAATTGTGCTTCTCGATTTTAAAATTAACGTCCTCTACCTCTACCTCTTCCTCGAAATCCCCCGCGTCCTCTTCCCGAAATGTTTCCTTCATGAGTAGTGACTTTCAAGGCTTGATCCTCCATAACATAGCTAACCATCCTTTGCTCATGAACTAGTGAGCTTTGCAACTCATAAATCGAACAACTATCAATGTCATTCGATTCTTCAATAGAACACACCACATAATCAAATTTGTGTGTCATTGAGCGAAGGATTTTCTCAATAACCGCAACCTCTTCCAATTTGTCTCCGTTAATGCGCATCTTGTTTGCAATTGATAGTGTTCTTGAAAAATAATCATTGACCGAATCGCCTTCCTTCATGTGAAGAATTTCAAACTCTTTGCGAGGAGCTTGGAGTTGTGCATGTTTTACTCGTGCAGTGCCTTGATACTTCTTCTTCATTGCATCCCATATATCTTTACCAGTGTCCTTCTTTAGGATGGTCTCTAGTACAACATGATCGATTGCTTAAAACAAATAATTTTTTGCCTTCAAATCCTTCAATCTCTGATCATCTAACGTCTTTTTATGTGCTTCTGCCAAAGCGGATCCATTTTCTGGTGCAGTGATGCCAGTTTCCACAAGAGTCCATACTCTATGGATTTCAAGAAATTTTCCATCAACATACTCCAATGATCATAGTGACCATCGAAGCGTGGAATAGCAGGTTGCACAAAGTTGCCCGTTTTAGACGCCATTGAAACACTCTTTTGCAACAAGAATGAAAGTTGCGAGTTTTTCAACTCAGGGCCCAATAGGGAGCTCTGGTACCACAATGTTAAAAATATCTAAGAATGATATATTACAGAATTTAAATACTAATTTATTGAGTTGAAATGCAGTTAAATACAAATATAAGTAACCAAAAACCTAGAAAATAAAGGAACCACTAATTTTACGTTTAACAAATCTTAGAGCATCTTTAGTGGGAGTGTCTTAAGTGGGTAAACTAAGATATTTTTTGTGGGTTCAAAGTGGTTTGTAGGATTTAAAAAATTTATAGTTGATTTGAGTTGTTTTTACTTTAATGATAGTTGCTTATAAAAAACTAAAACTTGACTCTATATTTTATATTTTTTAATTATAATTATTTTTTTATTGAAGTTACCTTAATTTAATTATTTAAAATAAAATACATAAAATATTCATTGCAAATTTTTTGTGGGTCCAAATTATATAACATACGGTAGCTATATAATTGCCGAAAACTAAAAGTTAGTGAATTAAATGTCATGTCATAGTCATTCTAATATAAATTTTTTATAATCATCATTAACTATAAAAAGTTTAACTATTAAAAACCTGCAGGATGCTCTTAATAAATTCTTCTAAAGAATAGATAAAAGCAATAAACTTCCTAACAAGTAGGAATTTATTAGAGAAACAAATTACTAGAGACTTAATAATCATAAGTATTTGTTTTGTAGTCTCTAAACCATGCCTCCACCAAATTATTTTAGCTTTGATAGTGAATCATTCCCCTCACCCTTTATGTTATCCATTTATTAATGTAATTAATATATTAAAATATAGTTATATACTTATATATAAATTTTAAGAAATAAATACATAGAAAAATACATTTTTAAATAGTTTAGGTAGACCAGAAAGTTTAAATATAGTTATATACCAAATTATATTACATCCAAACTATTAAAGTTTTAGATAATAAATTAAAACGTAAAATCTTGAAACAAAATTATATATATATTACATCCAAACTTAATTTAATTAGTTGAGTAATGATTCACTCAATCAATCAAACACTTAACTTTAATGCCACATGATATTTTTTTTATTTAGTTTTGAAATAAATTAAAATTTTAGAATATTTTAAACTAAAAATACTTGTACTCAATTTAAATTTACTAATATCAAATTTAAATATATCTTTTTGATATCTATGAATAAAAAAGATAGAAGATTTTGAGCTCACCTATTTTTTTTTCTATATTTATCCTTACATCCTATTTTTATTTCATATTTATATTTATATTTATATATTACATCCATTACTTGATAATCATGAGGACTCTTTCCTTTTCCAATCAACTCAATGAAATAACTCTCTCACATTTTGTCAATTCATTTTTATTTTTATTTCTTTTGTGTTATTTACGGTATTAATAATATTTACATGATCTTTATTTATTTTTTTTAAACTAACATAGACATTTAAGATTTTATTTATATATATTTTTTATATATGAATTTAATTGAAATTCATCAATATTGTTAACGTATTTTAAATCCTCAGTTATTTATAGACATTAATAGTTAAAAATAGTTTGACTTTTATTTTAATTTTCTATAAAATACTATAAACGAATGATGATAATAGATTGACCATGTATAACTTTTTACACTTTATTTATTGAATTAAATAATTATATAATAATATTATACTGTTCTCTAATAAAAATATATCACTCAATCATGTCACATCAGTGATTTAAAAATTACAATCTAATTTAAAAGAATACATGAAGTCACTTGGTTTATACAATAAAATAGTGCATGTCCTCTTTTCACTTATTTATATTTTACATGTATTTAATTTATTTGAATCAAGTCCTTCTAATCATGTGTATCGGCAGTTCTACTTTTATTTTTATTTTCTCTTTTTTACTTTATTTTAATGTTAATTGCCTAATTACATTTTTCTCTTCATTACTTTAGTATTTAAATAATAATGAGGATAATTATTATTTTACAAAATATTCAAATTGAAACAACTTTTCTTTATAATGTCCTACACTACTTATTCTTCAACATGTTCCCTCTTATATGATAAAACAATCTCTATACTGAAAATGTAACTATGTCGAGCTAATTTAACTTTGAAAAATAGTTTAATTTAAAATTAATTATAATTTTTGGTTTCCGTATTAAAAAAACAAACAAATAAACTAACATGAAAATGCAAATCACAAATTTATTATACAAATAATTTAAATTAAATTTAAAATTAAATAAAAAATATTCATTCATACTTTTAACGTATGTGTTTTTTTAAAAAAATAGATAAATAGACATAAAAATGCCAGTTTGAATGTTAGTTTTATTATAAAAAGAACCAGAATACTTATTATGCTTGTTTATTGTCACATAACCCAAACACCTGCAAAAATTTGAAAAATATCAAGTCCTAAGAGTTGCGTTTCAGCCCATGCTTGTTAAAAATTTTACTACATAATATAATCCATATCTAACAACGTTTTTTTATAAGCAAGATATATATTGAAAGGAGTACAAGGGGTACCTAACGTTTTTTGACATTCTACACGATATCGCTCACATTACAAAGTTTGTCTTTGAAAAGAATATTGTTTCTATGATTCAAAATCCCCCACAAAACCGCTCATTAAAACATACATGCTCTTGATTTTTTAACCTTCTTTCCCAAAACAGAATAGAAGCCCAAAAATAAACTAAAAATATCAAAACCCTCCATCATGTCTATCTCGAGCCACCTACAAACTTCTTCCCAAACAAGTTTAGATATATCACAGATAAAAAACAAATGCATTAGAGTTTCGTAGAACCTGAAACAAAAGACGCAAGAAAAATCATGCGGCGAGCTAATGATATTCCTCCAATGGAATTGGTCTTTAGAAGAAACTCTATCCAACAGAATTTGCCAACCAAACACCTTTATCTTCATTGGTATAACAGAATCCCACAAAACAGCTAGGGCATTTGACATGCTTTCCACCATAACAATAAAAATAGGAAGGTTATTAGCTGCATTATAATAAAAACAAGCACCTACTAAAAATTCCTGCATATTCTCATTTTTCCATCTCACCAAATCTAATATGTCAAGCCTAATTTCCTTTTGCAGTAGCAAATTACGAACCATATTGTAAGATTCTTCAAATCTCTCCAAACCTGCAACTAAAATCCCTAAATCACCATCTTGCCAATGCCCCATGTTACTCACCATCTTAAACTGTCTGCTGCTGACATTGAAAAGCTCAGGAAACTGAAAACTCAGAGGCCTGCCACACCATGAAGCGCTCCAAAAAAGAGTGAAAAAACCATTTCCCACAACATACTCTACATTACCACCAATGTTGAAAGCTGGTTTACCAAGACTCCGTTTGAAACTAACCAAATCTCGCCACCACCAAGATGAATAAGCCTTCGCACATAGAACCTTACTAGAAAAAATAGAGTGTTCGAAGTTACCGTAACAATAACTTAAAAGATCATACCATATATCATTCCTATAAGTCAACACTCGCCACTTCCATTTGTTTAAAAGAGCTTCGTTAAAATCTTCAATTCTCCTAACACCAAGGCCTCCGACCTTTTTGTCCCTACAGATTTGACTCTAACTAACTCATGTTGTGCTCTTCGCATCATACGATCCTCCCCAAAAGAACTTCATTTGGATTCTTTCGATTTCTTTCCATACTCTAATAGGTATCTTATAGAAGGACATAAGGAAGATAGGTAAAGAGTTAAGCACAAAATTAATCAAGATGAGTTTTTCTCCTTTAGAAAGAACTTTAGATTTCCAACTTGACAATTTCCCTCTGATCTTCTCTATTAAAGGTTTCCACAAGCTAAGCCTTCTAGGATTATTGCCTATAGGAATACCTAAGAAGTTGAAACTACAACCTCCAATGTTGCAGGACAGAAAGTTCGTCGCAGCTAAGGCAAAGTATTGGTTCAGATTAATACCATGAATTTTTCTCTTGTAAAAATTGATTCCCAACTCATACACCAATTTGAAACCTTGAAGAAGGACTTTTATGCTCCAAAGGTTCTTCCAATCATCTTCATAAAAGAGAATCTTGTCGTCGGCGAATTGGAGAACCTCAATCGACTTGTCCTCCTCCACCTGAAAACCAAAAAAATCTCCCATATAAACAACCTTACTAATCATACTGGTGAGACCCTCAGTAACCAAAACAAACAAGAATGGCGACAATGGATCGCCCTGCCTAAGACCTCTCTTGACCATGAAGTCAGCAGTAGGGATTCTGTTAACTAAAATAGACAGAAAAAATTGAAAATGCATGATTCCATCCAGCACATCCAACAATCTTCGAACCTCATTTTCTTTAATATAAATCTCAGATAGTTCCAACTAACTCTATCATAGTCTTTTTTGAAATCCAACTTGAACATCATACATCTCCGACTGTTGCGAGTTATGATATCCAGAATTTCGTTAGCCGCGAGAACTCCATCTAACAGAAACCCGCCTGACACGAAAGTAGTTTAGCAAGGAGAAATAAGGAAACACAATACCTTTTTTAGCCTTACAGCTAAAACTTTAGAGGTGATTTTCTGTATACAGTTCCTTGTAGGGAAAGGAAGCTTAATGATGGGTTTTGGTTCAGTGGGTTTTTCCTTCACAACCGGCTTTTGAATCTGTTCTTCCTCGGTGGGGGTTTTAGTTTCTAAGATTTCTAGATCCACCTTAATCAATTGGTCTTGTTTCTTAGATTTCTCATTAGATCCTTCAACCTTCTTCCCACTTATGGTTGTTACAGCATTCACATTATTACGATCTCTTGGATTTGTCGTTGTTGCACTCGGTAAACCGCCTTATGCTTGAGAGTTTGTTATCTGTTGTGCTATCTGACCCACTTGAACTTCCAGATTCTTAATAGACAGATTAGTGTTTCTTTGATTATTTATGGTCTCTTCTTGAAACTGGATGCTTTGAGCGACCATCTTCTCAATGGATATTCCCTAATCTGCTTTCTTTGGAACTTGTTGGTATTGTTGTTAAGGTTGTTGGTATTGTTGCTGATACGGTGGTTATTGTTGTTGTTGAGGTCGGTACTGTTGTTGCTGTGGTTGTTGAGGTTAGTTTTGGTACTGAGTGGAACCTTGTTTCTGTGCATTCCCTTGTTGGTCTTTCTAGGAAAATTTTGGATGATTCTTCCATCCCGGATTATAAGTATTAGAATAAGGGTTATTTTGCTTCAAAAAATTAATTGCTTCAATTTGTTGAGCTGCTGCTACACAATGCATAGAAAAATGAGAACCTCCACAAATCTCACAACTAATAGCTTGTACTGGTTGAACTTGTGCTATAGTTTGAGTATCTATATTCATAGCTTTTAGCCTCCTCTCAACTTCAGCAGTGATTTGATCTTCCATCTTCACCACTTGATTAACAAGTTTCAAACCAATCACCCTTTCAGGCTTGCTCACACTTCGATCAGATAATTCCAGGTGTTCATTTGCAGCAATCGCTTCAATGATCTTTTTGATACCAGTGGCTGTTGTAAAGTTGGAAGAGCCACCAACAGCTGTATCAATAAGTTGTTTTGTCTTCATCCTCAGGCCATTTACAAACATCTGCATTTGTTCTATTTGATCCATGTTATGTGTGGGACAAGCAACCAATAACCTCTTAAACCTCTTGTATGCATCACCAAGTGATTCTCCGTCCTTCTGCTTAAAATTCACATGTCGTATCTTTTGCGAATGTAAACAGAAGCTGGAAAATACTCATTTAGGAAAGTTGTCTCCATCTTGTCCCAAGTCGTAACACTACCTGCAGGTAAAGAATAAAACCACTTTTTTACATCTTCGGTGAGAGTGAATGGGAACATCCTCAACTATTTAGCTTCTTCCAAATGCCCCTCAGTTTTTAGTGTTGTGTTCATTGTAAGAAACCTCTGTAAATGCTTATTTGCATCTTCGTTGATTTTCCTATAAAAGATCTCTTTTCGAGCTGACGGATGGTTGTTGGGTGCAGTTGGAAGTTTGCGACATTAACTGGTTGATTCACAATGGTCAACCGACCTGCTGGAGCATTTGCTTCTCCATAGTCACGCAAAAGTCTTTCCGCTGGTGGAAGTCTAGCCATTATCACTCCTTCTGGTTGTGTCTCTGTATCTGTGTTTATCTCTGAATCAGAATGCTCATAATGCACCAAAATTTCTTCTTCAGACGTTGCCAGTCTTGCTTGTTTCACTTGACGGTGTTTTGCATGCAGTAGTCTTTCGAGTTCTGCATCAAAAATAAACTCAGCTGAGGGCTTTTCTCGCATACACAGATTAGACAATTATTAGTGATAATACAAATTAATTTGAAAATAACCAAAACCAAAATTTTAGTCTCAGAGCAACAAAATTTTAATTAAAAAAAATTCAGCTTATATTTGACATTCCCCAGCAACGGCGCCAAAAACTTGATCGGTAAAATAGCAAGTGTACTGTTTTTCCAATTGTAGCTAAAACAGGGGGATTATCCCCAGTATTGATCTCGAGGACTGCGTTATGCAATATAAGCTTAATTTAAATGTAATCAAACAAAAGTCAATTGGGGGTTTGTGAAATTGGTTTTACTAATCTTAAAACAGAATATTTTAGAATAAAGCAAAATAATAAGCAAAGTTCAACAAGATATGAAAGCATGTTAGGGGAAGTGTATGAATTTCCTTGCAATAATATAACCCTTATTTCATAACATAAACACAGTTTTTATCAAGTTCTTGACTGCTATCAGTGTTTACTTCTAAGGCCTTAGTGAGAAAACCTTTGAAATCATAATCAATTTACTACGTCTATAGGCAAACTAATTTGAAATCAAGTATTGAAAATAGTTTCAGCAGTACTCAAGTGCACAACAGGGTAACTCTAGTCCTAAGTCTTATCTACTGAGGCATTATCGATCAAATTGTATTAACGATATTGTCCGACCTAAAGTTAACCGTAAAACTAAATCATTTTTTCCGGTTGAAAAAGTTATAAAATCATTAATCGATAAAACTTGATTAACAAAATAAGTTCTTATATTATAAAAATAAAGAAGATAATGTCATCATAATAACAATTCAGGGACACCCCCTAGAATTTGGGGGTTTAGCTACTCATAGTCAATAAATTAAATCAAACAATTAGATACAACATTACAGTAGAAATGGAGATTACTTTTGATCTTCAATTGTTGTTGCCGTTGAAAATCTCTCATTCTCCCTTTTCTCCTGAGCTCTCAATCGTATCTTCTCGTCCTTTTTTTCCGATTCAAAAGTCCTCTTTCTCTTTTCCAAAATGCGTTTCAAAGACTCACATATCCACTAGACAGGCCAGGAAATTTCAGAAATGCCTTCCGGGGTCAAATTGGTCAAAACTGACAAAAAATGGAAAATGACACGCCCAGGCCAACACGGGCCGTGTTGGCCCCCTGGTCCAGATACAAAAGAAAATTCATCATCTAGCCTTGCTGACACGGGCACCCGTGTCAGCTCCCTGTCTTACACACCAACACGCCCATGTTGTCTGATCGCGACTTTCTATGTCTAATACAACTAACTGCAAGTGCACAGTCTATCGCGTAGTAATAATAGATATCGATCCCACAGGGACTCGTAATCAAACTAGTGTTCTTGGGAGTTACTATGTTTAGCTAGGTAGAATATGTTTAAGGGAATAAGATTGTCACTAAAAAGGGAACTAAGATTACTATTTAGATTATAATTAATTGAATCGATACGTAGTAATCGTGTTCTTCAGGGATTTGATAAATTACTGGTGTATGAAATAATTTTCAAAGTTTATTTAAGCAGAAAATAGAGATTTGAAGACTCTCGTCTCACGATGGTTATTGACGCTAATCATAATCCTAAGGGCCAAACGTACACTTTCGTATCCCGTTCGGGGTTAAAATCATTTTTTGGAAATCTCTAAGTTCTAATTCGTTTTAAAGTGCTTTCGCTGTTATTAAAACAAATGCCTAGTGTTTACTATCTGACCTTACCGCAGCTTTCGCTTGTTGGTTCGTATCTTAATTAATTTCCCACTTTCGTGGCAAAACTACTTTTAAATAAGTTCTCGCTTTCGCGACGAAGTTTATTCAGTGAATCAATTTTAAACACTTAGACCATAGATTACTTTTGTGAAAAGAAAGTTTTCAACCAAGTGTTATCAAATCCCATTAGAATTATTACTACATATCGATTACCTAATTTTAGCTAGACATGGAATTGGGAAAAACAAAATATAAATAAGAATAATAAATAATAATTTGCATTATAATAAAACAGAAGTCCATCAAAATGAAAACCTGTAAATATGCCAATTGGCCTTTGGGCAGATCCTCCACAGATGTTGGCAGGATTCTGGTCTTTAGTGCCAATTTGATCGTACAGTACAATGGAAATTACAGAAGAGCGGAAATGGGAATAAGGAAATGTAAAGGGAAATGAATACAAATAAAAACTGGAAAGTAATTGCTCTGGAAATTAAATTCGGCAGCACTTCGTGGTATGAATGCAGCACCCTTTCTGAAGTCCTCTGCTTCCCTTTTTATAGAAGTGGAATCCCAACGGTTATCTCTGAGGATGATGGACCTTGAGGCAGATAATTTAGGGAGTATTGGTCCACTTTATGGGAATTGGAACTGCTCTTTTGACGTGTAATCTGAGTGGGGCATTTTTGCCTGCATGACGGTCGTCACAAGGTGTGACGGTCGTCATGAAGCTGTGACGGTCGTCACATCAGCAAAAACAGCTTGCTGCGCTTTTCATTGTGTTTTCACTCCTTTTTCGTCCATATTTCATTTGAGATTGCTTCTTTTCTTCATGTTGCCTTGTTTAGACGTGATCGTTGAATACCTGCAAAACATCAGACAAATATACGGAAATAACCCGAAATCGGATCGAAAACGGTTAGATTTTAGTTGAATTATGCATGAAAATATCTATATGATTTCGTGTTATCAAACTCCCCTAAGCTTGAATCTTTGCTTGTCCTCAAGTAAAACATGGAAAAGTCGGCAAGCACGAGGCAGCTTCTTCGTTCGCAGAGTTTGGAAAAACCGGGATTCTTGGTAGGAACAAGACGAATATCATGACGACACTGGACTACGAGTCTCCGGAGGTCTCCTTTTTATGCAGATCGGTCTCAGTCATGCTACTGTATCTTGGTGTCAAGGTTCTCGTGGCATGTTCACCCTGTTTGTTCTAGCGCAATCACATTAAGCCCGTTGTCCGTACACTTTCATGGCAAGTCGACCTGTTAGTGAATATGATCTCATTTTTGTTTTTGATCTTCTTCATTGATCGTAATTTTATGTCATTGATTTTCAATGAGTTTTTCGTGCCGTTGGGCTAAATGCTCGGGTGAGGAGCACCTAACTTAGAAGGAAACGTATCTTATATTTTTGGGCTTTTTAGCTCTCTTTTCATGATTTTTCATCTTTTTGGAGATCATACACTTATTTGCATCGGTCGCTCGCTTAGAAGTGTTTTTAGGATGGTGCTGACTGCTAGTATAAACTACTTGGGGTTGAGTTTGCGTAGACACTTGAGACTTTGGTACACGTAGGTGGTGAAACCGACTCGCATAAACTAGAGATCTAAGGTGTCTGAATGATACTGGTTTTGTTAGAACTGTCGTTTCCTCGGAGTTTCAAAACTTGTTTTGAACTCGGGTGCATTCTCGTGGTGCTTTTGCTTTTGAGGAACGAACTAAAAATTTTGTTTACGTTGAATAATGTGGGGATTGTTTGCGTAACGTGAAAAATATATAGACGAGCTTTATTTGCTAGAAATAGAAAGTGTAAAAATAGATATTACTAAAATTCAAAGTGCAGTGAAATGGAAATAAAGGAAATAAAGGAAATTCAGAGTACAGTGGAAATAAGGAGTACAGTGGAAATAAGGCTCCGCTCCCACACTATCTCGATCAGTGTCCTCACTGATTCTTGAAGCATGCGAGAGGGAGATACAACTGAAAATGAAAATACAAATAACTGAAATATAGTAAACAATGAAGGAGAAATGGAAATCTAGTCTCGGCCTCTGTCACGTCCGCGCTGGCGTCCTCTGGCTCTGGCAAGGGCTACTCTGTCCTCATAGCTCATGGCTCCGGTGTGGTAGACCGTGTCTCGGAGTCCTTTGACCTGCAGGGTCAGGTTCGCTAGGCTCTCAGTGATCGTAGCTTGGCCGGTGTGAAGTTGTTGCATTTGAGTCCGGTGCCAAGCCTCGAACTGGTCAGCTCGCTGGTTCTGCTGCTGTAGCATCGTGAGTATCTGTGCCTGCTGGTCTAGGGAGCGACGGAGGTCCTCTTCTGTGTAGTCTGGCACGGGATAATGACGGCGGCGGCGTGAGGATGTACCTACGGGAGGAGGAGGCTATGATGCCTCTGGCTGCTCGGACCTGTCCAACTCAGCTTGGATTTCATCGTCGGAACCGTGAGTGGGATCCTGAGTAGGAACAGCGGCAGCAGGAGGGGCAGTGAGGTCGAACAACCAGTTGGTACGGTCCTTTGGATGGATGCGGGTGCGGGACGGAAGGATGATGCTTCGGACGGTCTTGCCACGCACAACCGGATGGTATTTGCCGTCAGCTCGGGAGCGGATGAGATGGAAGGCTCTGCAGTGGTCGGTGTCAAGGAACACCGAGGGAATGGAATGGAGGTGCTGGAGGCGGTCGCCAAGGTTCAGCCCAAGTGCAATAGCGGTGACAATCCCGCCAAAGTAGAATGGCTTCGAGCCACGGTTGCAATTGGCCTGAATGTGAGCCAGCAGAAACGGGGCAGCGTTGACAGGTTCATTGTTGAAGACGCAATGAAGAAAGAAGAGCTCCTTGGAGTTCACTTTGTGGTTACTGTCTCTGGCGAAGATAGTGTTACTCAACGCACTGTGAAAGTACCTGATGGTTGGGTTATGGATATGAGTGGCGTGCAGGGAGTCCCAACCATCGGCATTGAGGCCGGTCAACTGATACCACAGCGCGAAAGCTTCGTGCTGGAACTGATCGGTGATGCGGCGATGAGCGTTGTCGCCGCGAGGTAGCTGTAGGATGCTAGAAATCTGATTTTGATTCACCTGATAGTTGACGCCAAACATCCGGAAGCAAGCGGCACCTGTGTGCTGGTTAAGTTCGCCGCTGCTTGTGACGTAAGTGAACAAACTCAAGAACTCAAGAGTGAGTTGTTCGTAGGTTGGTTGTGGGTTGGTGCAGAGGTTCCAGATGCCTGCTCTTTGAAGCATCCAGGTTACACCTTCAAGGAGTCCGAGCTCCGTAAGCGATGGAAGGTGCGGGTAGTGAGTCGGCTGGAGTGACCTCTGATGAAATGCAATGTAGTTTGCTCGTTGTCTTTCGCCTAACTCGCCTTCACTGAAGGTAATGTTGCTGACATCTGGGGTATCTGCATTCCTTGCCATTGTTGGAAGATGGAGAGGTTTCTGAGGTTTTGGAGTTTTTCTGCAGAGAGGGAAAAATGACAGAACGGTGGTTTGGAGGTTGAATTTGGAGTTGAAGTTTATAGTTCAATGTGGGGAGGACGAAAATTCGTAGTGGGACAGGGGTTAGGATGTTTGAAAGTGATAATGGGGGGAGTGGAAGGGAACACGAACCCTGTTTTATCAGATAGCAGTTTTGGGCTGCGTGACGGTCGTCACATAGGTGTGACGGTCGTCACCCGCGTGACGCTCGTCATGGGGCTGTGACGGTCGTCACAGCAGCAAAATCTGCAGAACGCAGAATTTTGCTCTGAGGGCGTACTCGTTGTGATTTTAAAGCTTAGTATTGATACGGTGATGTAATATAACAGCCAACAAGCAACAATTAATGCGAAAACAAAATAATTGAATAAAAACTAGAATTGAAATAACATAAAATTGAAACAATTGTATGTAGTACATAATGAAAACGAACAATGCGAAAAATCCAAATGATTAAATGAAACTAAACTAGACTAGACTAAACTGAAACTACTGCTAAGAACTAATAACTAATCTTTTCGTGCCTTCAACTCATCGAATTTTTGTGAATAGTAGTCGAGTTGGTCGCAGACTAGATCCATGAAGCCTACCAGTTTGCTGTGCATGCCTGCGATATCAGCTTTTACATTAGTCAGAGCTTTATCAACGTCGTCCAATCTGAGTAACACGGTATCCATTTTGTCGGTGGTCTCCTCAGGGATAGGCTCAGGATAAGTATTGTAGTGTGGAGGAGTCATAGGGTCTACTTCAGTTTCAGAGGCAGCGTCCTCATAATACATATAGTCGTGTGCCTCAGAGATGTGGTCACTGTCATACATATAGTTCTGGGGTGTTGACTGTGGTGAAGGAGGTCCCATAGGCTCATCCAATTCGTAGAGCCATTTATCCTTGTTGTGGATGCTTGTCATCAGATGATCAGGCATTGTGAATAGCTGTACTGGTTTTTCGTTAATAAGGTACTCATACGGTCCAGGTCCCATAGTTCCTAAAATGCGCCTGTTAAAGCAGAATTGTATGTTCATGGGTCTGATGGTACCAAAACGAGTGTTGGCATTTAAATGGAATCTAAGGCCAAGCTCGTGGGCAATCATTGTTACTAGGCCTCCTATGAGAATAGGCGTCTGAGGTTTCAGCGTGAGGCGTTTGAAAGATCTCATCATGAAAGGCACTGCATTTACTGTCCGTCCCTGAGAAGCACAGAACATAATGAATAACTCTTCCTTAGACACTGCATTAATATTTTCTTCTTTTCCAAACAAGGTGTGAGCTAGTATCTAATGGAAGTATCAGAAGGCTGGGTTATGAATGTCATCATTATGCATTCTGGCTGGTTCGGGGTGATAGTCGCCTGTGATTCTACCCCAGAATTGATCGAGTTCAAAATCAATATCGTCATCTTCTGCACTGATGAACACATGCGGTCCGCTAGGGAATCCTAGGAGGTTAGCTAGTGACATCCGGCTATGGGTTTGGTCCATTCCAAACAATCTGAAGGTAATCAACTCTGAGCGGGTTCCAAAACCATAGTTGGGTGTGTATCTGAAAGAACTAAGGAATTCATAGGTAAGATCCTTGTAGGTAGTGAAACGTGTTTTCAGAGCAGTGTTCTCCCAACCTAGTTGATTGAACAGGTATTGAATGCTATCTGTGATCCCTAGTTTATCCATAGTAGCCTTATCATAATACAGCGTTAAGGCGAATTCTCTTTCGGTCAGTGCTGCAAATCTTGCCTTTTGAGCGAGTCCTCGGAAGTGAACCTTCGTGAAGTCGTATTCGGCCATACTCGCAGGTAATTCGGAGAAAACAAAAGGAATGTTTTGAAGACTTTAAAAATCCTGAAAAGTTTGAAACAAGAAATTGAAGTCAGGATTTTTAGAAACGAAAAGTGGTAGAAACAAAAGACAAAAGAGAGAAAATAAAATAAGAATAAAAGTACGAAAATGAATGAAAGTAGAAAGTAGTAGTAATTTTAGAATTTTTGTTGGATTTTTCAAAGTAGAATTTTAAAGAAAAATGAAATGCAATAACGAGGGAAATTTGGGTTGCCTCCCAATAAGCGCTGTTTTTAACGTCTAAAGCCTGACGATAGCTTGGTGAGAAGCTATGCGGGTGTCTGAGCTGGAAGCTCAAGCAATGTTATATTGCTGACTTGAGGACTGTTGTCGTTCTTATTGTAATGTTTTAGACGTTGCCCGTTTACGATAAATGGTGCATTCGTCTTATCGGTAATTTCAACAGCTCCACTCTGAAGTACTTTAGTCACTTCATAGGGTCCAAACCACCTAGATTTTAGTTTACCTGGGAAGAGTTTTAATCGTGAATTAAAGAGCAATACAATGTCTCCCACACTGAACTGTTTCCTGATTGAACGTTTATCATGCCACCTTTTAGTTCGTTCTTTGTAGATACGGGCATTTTCGTAAGCGTCTAATCGAAGTTCTTCCAACTCGTGTAAGTTCAAGATTCGCTTTTCTCCTGCCTCGGTGTAGTTGAAGTTGAGTGTTTTAATGGCCCAAAAGGCCTTATGCTCTAACTCTACAGGGAGATGGCAGGATTTACCGTAAACTAATTTATAGGGGGTAGTACCTATTGGTGTCTTAAATGCGGTCCTATAAGCCCATAAAGCTTCTTGTAGCTTCGACGACCAATCTTTCCTTGAGGTAGCGACAGTCTTTTCCAAGATCTGTTTTATTTCTCTGTTCGAGACCTCTACTTGTCCGCTAGTTTGCGGATGATAGGGCGTAGCTACTCGGTGTCGGACTCCATATCTAGAGAGAAGTTTATCGAATATTCGTGATATGAAGTGAGATCCTCCGTCACTAATGACGAGTCTGGGTACACCGAGTCTAGGAAAGATTGTGTTCTTGAAGAGTTTGATTACTACTCGTGCGTCGTTTGTTGGAGCAGCAATGGTTTCTATCCATTTAGACACGTAATCGACAGCGACGAGTATGTAGTTATTTCCAAAAGAAGGTGGGAAAGGTCCCATGAAATCTATTCCCCAGACGTCGAAGATTTCTACCTCTAAGATTCCTTTCTGAGGCATTTCATCGCGTCGTGAGATGTTGCCAGTTCGTTGGCATCTATCGCACTTTTGCACAGCGATGTGAACGTCTTTCCAGAGATTAGGCCAGAATAGGCCGGCTTGGAGAATCTTAGCGCACGTCTTGGACGTACTAGCATGACCACCATATGGTGCTGAGTGGCATTGGGAAATAATATTTTCTATTTCTTCCTCTGGGACACAGCGACGATATATGTTGTCGGCCCCTCTCTTGAAGAGTAGGGGTTCGTCCCAATAATAGTGTTTCAGATCGTGGAAGAATTTCTTCTTTTGCTGATAAGTAAGATCTGGTGGAAGCACACCCGCAGCGAGGTAATTAACGATGTCAGCATACCAAGGTAATGTGACTTGGGCATAGACGGCTTCTACGGCTTTTTCGAATTCTGGATCTTCCGAGATTGAATTGGGCGTGTGATGACGAGAAAACGCATCGATTATATCGCTAGATTTCATTGACGTTTTATCGCGCATTCACCGTTTTAACGCTCGATTTCTCGAGTTTTTCTTACTATTTTGCAGGTACATCGTTATGTGAAGCCGAATCATGAATTAAGAGAAAAGGAACGAAAGAGACCACAAGGAGATGAAGAAAGGCAAAAGCCTGCAAAAAGTCTGCATAATTTGTTACAGCCACGGTCGTTACAAGGGTGTCACGACCGTGACACCCCAATTTGGGCCATCACGACCGTGACGAAGTAGTCACGACCGTGACACTTAAAATCCTCAAATAACGAACGTGAAGACCTTGTCACGCACGTGACAAGGATAAAACTTGGTTTTGACTCAGACTACGTCAAGCCACCACTGAAGACCACTTCTCCTATTAATTCTCCTCAAGGCAGCACTGAAGACGACTTCTCCCATTTTTGCTGCCACGTTCCAGCATTTCCTCAACCACTTCAGCAAGGCCCAAGAAACAAAGGACCAAGACTCCAGCCCATTAAAGGCTCTATAAATAGTACCAGCTGAGGTGAACTCAAGGACAGACTGGATTATCCAAAATTCCTGCGGAAGCTCTGCCGAATTACCTTACGAACCAGAATTTTCATTCCAGCATTATTTTATTTTCTGTCTTGTTTTATTTGTATCCAAACCAACCGTGTAACAATTTCCAACATTAGGGAATTGTTATACTTTTATTTGTTTCCAACCCTCAGCATTCGTTTTAATTTTTATTTCCGCCTACTCCAAGCCTTCCGGTCTGTGGAAGAAGGAGTCTACTCAGATATTTGTTAATCAGGTTTTTCAATTTACTGCACTTTAATTTAATTATAATGCCTATTTATTCTTCTGCCATGAGTAAGTTATTATTTAATTCTGTGTCTGATTCAACCTCGATGAGTAGCTAAATACCTTAGGGCGGTATGTAGTTATAACAAACTTAACTGGTAAAATATAACCATAGGCTAAAATAATTAATCACTTAACATTCTGGCTGATACTTTTTAATTGAAATAGACCTTTTCGTTACGAGAGTAAGAAAAGGGTATTAGGTCGGGTCAAGACCACGAGAGTGTGAGATTTTAACCAGATAGCTAAAGTTAGGCATTTAAATTAAATACAGCGAGAGCGCTTTAAGATAAATTAGAATTATTTAGTTTCCAAAAATTACCTCTAAACACTTATGGGCTAGCGAGAGCAGGCATAGGACTTTAGGGATAAGATCTGATATAAGACCACGAGAGTGTGAGTTGAGGGTATTTAAACTGGTAATCTCTACCGAATAGATTAAGTGAACATCTCTATAAGCCTAGGTTAGATTGACCTACCTAAGTTAGTATAATTACATACCGACCGCCTTAGTATTACTTTATTAAAAACTTAATTTTAATCCCGCCTTTAATATTCTTAAAAACCAACAACAATCGTGACAACCGTTCGCCTTAGCTAAACTAGAAGTTCATCTAGCACTAAGTAACAATAGAATCCCTGTGGATCGATAATCTTAAATATTACTTCGATAGGCTGTGCACTTGCAGTAAGATACCGCTAGACGCATAAGTAGACACGTCTCTAGCCCATCAGTTTTTGGCGCCGTTGCCGGGGATTCCTTAATTTAGTTACTAGTGCATTTAGGTAGCATTGTCTAGACTAAGGTATCAACTATTTAATTTAATCTAATCTCCGAGTGTATGCCAAGTACTCGCTCTAAAAGCGAAGACTTGCAACCTCTAATCCCTGAATCGGAACGCTTTTTACACGTAAGGAGACGTATATTCGATTTCGAAAATAATTCCAATATTCCAGATCTTCAATTAGATCCGCCTAAACCAGTCGTAAAACCAGACGCAGGGATGGCTGAAGAACAAACTCATCCACTCAAGTATTACGCTAATCCTTCGCAAGGTGAACCGCATTCAAGCATTGCAGCGCCGACTATCAACCGAAATGATTTCGAACTAAAACCATCATTGATATCAGCCGTGCAACAAAATCAATTCGCCGAAAATCCTACCGAGGATCCGAATCTTCATCTTTCGATCTTTGTGCAATATGCAGA
Source organism: Lathyrus sativus (assembly GCA_963859935.3). Classification (NCBI taxonomy): domain Eukaryota; kingdom Viridiplantae; phylum Streptophyta; class Magnoliopsida; order Fabales; family Fabaceae; genus Lathyrus; species Lathyrus sativus. The sequence goes on along the minus strand of OZ012738.1, from coordinate 40,121,581 downwards.
TACCGTAAAAGCCAATGGAGTTACCCAAGAAGCCATTCGACTACGTTTATTTCCTTTTTCACTTCGAGACAGAGCAAGAGCTTGGCTTCAATCTCTGCCTTCGAACTCAGTAACTACGTGGGCAGAACTTAAGAAAGTTTTCTTGAATAGGTATTTTCCACCTAGCAAGACAGCCATGCTGAGAGCTCAGATCAACGGATTTAAGCAAAGAGAAAGTGAATCATTATTCGAAGCTTGGGAACGCTATAAGGATCTACTTAGACTTTGTCCACATCATGGATTAATAGACTGGATGGTCATCCATACCTTCTATAATGGACTCTTGTACAACACAAGAATGACAATTGACGCTGCCGCGGGTGGTGCATTGATGGACAAAGAATATCGCGATGCCTATGCACTTATTGAAAGTATGGCTCAAAATCATTACCTTTGGGGAAGCGAGAGAGTCGCAACTGAGAAACCAACAAAAGGAGGTATGTACGAAGTAAGTAGTATGGACCAAGTCAATGCGAAATTTGACCAACTAAGCCAAAAGATCGATAACTTGGCCATAACACCTGCAGCCACCGTGGCTGCAGTAACACCTAACTGTGAGTTATGTGGAGTCCCAGGACACGAAGTTTCTGATTGTCAACTATTGACAGGAACTCCCACTGATCAAGTGAATTATGCTCAAGGAAACCCTTACTCAAACACATACAACCCAGGTTGGAAGAATCATCCGAACTTCTCCTATAAGAATAACAATGCTTATTACGCACCAGGTCAAGCACCAGCTACATCACCAGGATATCAAAAGACTGCTCCTAATATCCCTAGAAAATCGAACCTTGAATTGATGATGGAGAGCTTTATAGCTAGCCAATCTCAGACAAACAAGGACTTCTTAAACCAAAACATTCACACTAGTGAGCAGATTAAACAATTAGTGAGCAAGGTAGATGCATTAGCTACACATAACAAAATGCTTGAAACTCAGATTTCACAAGTAGCTCAACAACAAGCACCTACTGCTGCACCAGCTGGAGTATTCCCTGGACAACCTCAACCTAACCCGAAAGGACATGCTAACGCTGTAATATTAAGAAGTGGCAAGGAACTTGACGGACCTACCGATCCAAGACTTGACAATCCAGCCATGTACCAAAAACCGGATAAACCGACTGAAGTGGTGAATGATCCAGAAGAAAAGGAAGATGAAAGTCGAGAGGTAGTGGAGAAAGAACAACCTTATGTGCCTCCACCACCCTATAAACCACCAATTCCGTACCCTCAAAGATTAATAAGTTCCAAGACGACGGGTCAATTTAAGAAATTTGTCGAACTTCTGAAACAGTTGAATATTACCATTCCGTTTACAGAAGAAATTACCTAAATACCCTCGTATGCTAAGTTTTTAAAAGAAATCTTATCCAATAAGAAAAAGATAGAGGATAACGGAACAGTTACACTTACTGCCGAGTGTAGCGCCATAATTCAGAATAACATGCCTCCTAAGCTAAAAGATCCAGGAAGTTTCTCTATACCCTGTGTAATAGGAAAATTCGTCATTGACAAAGCTCTATGCGATTTAGGAGCCAGTATCAGTGTTATGCCCTTAACAATTTGCAAAAGGCTAGACATGGGAGACCTAAGACCAACTAAAATGTCTGTTCAACTAGTCGATCGCTCTGTTAAATATCCTGTAGGCATACTAGAAAACGTCCCAGTACGTATAGGACAATTCTACATTCCTACTGATTTTATAATCATGGACATCTCTGAAGACTCCACTACACCTATCATACTAGGAAGACCATTCTTAGCTACCGCCGGAGCTATAATAGACGTAAAAAGAGGAAAGCTAACCTTTGAAGTAGGTGAAGAGAAAGTTGAATTTGTTTTAACACAATTCTTACAATCACCAGCTATAGTGGATACATGCTATCTAATGGACGTAATTGACGAATGTGTAAGAGAAATGGAGCTGAAGGAGACCACTTATTCTGAAATAATGAAAGTTCAAATCCCTCCAATTTTCGAAGATGATAATTGGCGAAAACCGTATCAGGATGATAGTCTAAGCGAAAGTTTAGCACTTACACCGGATCCCATGCCAAGTAAAGATAAACCTACATTAGGATTAAAAACTTTACCTAATAACCTAAGGTACGAATTCTTAGACGTTGAATGTAAAAGACCAGTTATAGTAAATTCCAGTTTAGGAACTATAGAAACAAAGAAACTTTTAGATGTCTTGAAGAAATATCCAACTGCATTAGGATATAACATATCTGATCTCAAAGGAATATGTCCTTCAGTTTGCATGCATCGCATTCTGCTAGAAGAAGATTGCAGAACCTCCAGAGAATCTCAAAGAAGAATTAACCCAACCCTTAGCACTGTAGTAAAGGAAGAAGTCAAGAAATTATTAGATGCCGGGATAATATACCCAATCTCTGATAGTGAATGGGTTAGTCCAATACATGTAGTGCCAAAGAAAGGAGGTATCACTGTGGTGAAAAACGCACAAGGCGAATCGATATCGCAAAGAGTAGTGACGGGATATAGAGTGTGCATAGATTATCGTAAGCTAAACAAAGCCACTCGAAAAGATCATTTCCCATTACCTTTCATAGATCAAATGTTGGAACGATTAGCCAAGCATTCTTACTTCTGTTATCTTGACGGGTACTCAGGATTTTTCCAAATCCCTATCCATCCTGATGACCAAGAGAAGACTACATTCACATGTCCTTATGGAACATTCGCTTACAGGCGAATGCCCTTTGGATTATGCAACGCCCCTGCAACCTTTCAAAGATGTATGATGTCAATCTTCGCAGATTTTATAGACAACATCATGGAAGTATTCATGGACGACTTCTCTGTATGCGGGCAAAGCTTTGAAGGATGTTTATCGAACTTAGAAATGGTGTTAGAAAGATGTGTAAAAGTAAATCTCGTGCTTAACTGGGAGAAATGTCATTTTATGGTCAACGAAGGAATAGTATTAGGTCATGTAATATCCGACAAGGGAATTGAAGTTGATAAAGCTAAGATTGAAGTAATAAAAGATCTTCAACCCCCTAAAACCGTTCGAGAAATACGAAGCTTTTTAGGACACGCCGGTTTTTACCGACGATTCATCAAAGATTTCTCGAAAATCACTAAACCTCTTACTGGTTTATTAATGAAAGACGCTGAGTTCATATTCAATGAAGATTGTCTTAAAGCATTCGAAACTCTAAAAACAGCCCTCATCACCACACCAATCATGCAACCCCCTGACTGGAGATTACCTTTCGAAATCATGTGCGATGCGAGTGACTATGCTGTAGGCGCAGTCCTAGGCCAGAGAAAGGAAAAGAAACTCCATGCGATTTACTATGCCAGTAGAACCTTGGATTCCGCCCAGATGAACTACGCTACTACAGAAAAAGAACTGCTAGCAGTTGTCTTTGCGCTTGACAAATTCCGCTCTTACCTAGTTGGAGCGAAAATAATCATTTACACAGACCATGCTGCTATCCGATATCTATTAACTAAGAAAGATGCTAAACCAAGACTCTTAAGATGGATTTTACTCTTACAAGAGTTTGATCTAGAAATAAAAGATAAAAAAGGTACTGAAAACGTCGTAGCGGACCATTTATCTAGAATAGAAGGTATTAAACCCGAACAAGTGTCGATTAACGATGATTTTCCGTATGAACAGCTGATAGCACAAATAGGAAGCGACCTAGCGCAGTTAGATATAAATGAACCAGAACCCGTGGAAACAATACAGACAACTGTAGGACTGCCATGGTACGCTGACATTGTCAACTACCTAGCCGCAGGAGCTCTTCCACCCGATCTAACCTATCAGCAGAAAAAGAAATTCTTTCATAACCTGAAACATTACTATTGGGATGAACCATTATTGTTCAAAAGAGGACCAGATGGAATCTTTCGCCGATGTATTCCCGAAGAAGAAATAGAAGATGTCATTGCTCAATGCCATTCATCTCCTTATGGTGGACATGCAAGCACTTCCAAGACTTGTGCAAAAATCTTGCAAGCCGGCTTATACTGGCCTAATCTATGGAAGGATGTCCACATCGCTGTTATAAATTGCGATCGGTGTCAACGCACTGACAATATTTCAAGAAGAGATGAGATGCCCCAAAAGGGAATTTTGGAAGTAGAAATCTTCGACGTCTGAGGAATAGATTTCATGGGACCATTCCCATCATCTTTCGGTAATAATTACATACTCGTAGCTGTTGATTATGTCTCGAAATGGATCGAAGCCATAGCTTCTCCTACAAACGATACACGAGTAGTAATAAAGCTTTTCAAAAATATAATCTTTCCCAGATTTGGTGTGCCTCGACTCGTCATAAGTGACGGTGGCTCGCACTTCATTTCAAAAATCTTTGACAAATCACTATCTAAGTATGGAGTAAGACACCGTGTGGCTACACCATATCACCCACAAACAAGTGGACAGGTCGAAGTCTCAAACAGAGAGATTAAACAAATCTTAGAAAAGACTGCCGCCATATCTCGGAAAGATTGGTCATCTAAACTTAATGAAGCTCTATGGGCTTATAGGACCGCTTACAAGACACTCATAGGTACTACACCTTTCAAACTAGTTTATGGAAAATCTTGTCACCTCCCAGTAGAACTAGAACACAAAGCTTATTGGGCGATCAGAACTCTCAATATAAACTATAATGCTGCAGGAGAAAAGCGAATCCTAGACATTAACGAATTAGAAGAATTAAGGTTAGATGCATATGAAAATGCTAAGATATATAAAGAAAGAACTAAGCGATGGCATGATAAATGCCTATCTAGGAAAGAATTCAGTGTAGGAGACGTTGTACTCCTCTTTAATTCAAGACTTAGGCTCTTTCCTGGAAAATTAAAGTCTAGATGGTCAGGACCCTTTGATATAACTAAAGTATTCCCAAGTGGAGCAATAGAAATTAAGGGTAAGGATAGTGAACCATTCATAGTAAACGGACAACGTCTAAAACACTATCATAAAGTTGAAAATAGAGATTATGCGAATAATCTAAAGCTTTTAGAATTGTCCACTAATTCCCCTGATTAATCTAAACCAAGACATTACGTCAGGCTTTTGACAATAAAAACAGCGCTTAGTGGGAGGCAACCCATTTACCCATTTACGTATTTTAACTATTCTTTTCTTTTAGCACATTGTTATTTATCGTTTTTACTATTTGTTTAAATTGTTTTGTCAGTTTTACTTTACATTACTATTATCGCCATTACACTATGCATTTCATTTTCTTATTTTTTATCTTAAATCACTTTTTACAGATTTTCTAAAGTCTTTTCCACTGATTTGTTTCCCCCGTATTTTCACTGACCATGGCTAACCAACCAATTAACTATATGGAAACCAAATTTAGAGGTAGGAACCAAAGAATGAAGTTCGAAGAGTTATCACAGAGACAAATGGATTTGACTCTGTACCCAGATGATAGGACCATGGAAACCTTAGGTATACATGATAGTGTCATGTACTTGTTCAACCGACTCGGATGGGAGAATGCACTGATCCAACATAAGTTTGCGACTTACCGCGAGCTTACCCTTGAGTTCCTTAGCTCCTTACTTTACCTACCTGAGCGCGGTTTTGGATTTAGGAAAGGATTTATTAGTTTCCGCCTATTTGGAATAGAATACGACTTTAACCATAAAGAACTAGCTGACCTGTTAGGATTCCCTAGTGGACCTTTTGCTTTTACTACCACACAGGTAGAATTGATGGATGTGGAGCTAGATTTCTTTTGGGGAACTCTAACCGGAAACTACCACCCTGAACCAAATGACATGAACAATGATGAGATCCATAATCCTGCTCTCCGTTACTTCCACAAATTCCTCGCCCATACCTTCTTTGGAAAAGAAGAAAACATTACCGGAGTCTCTAAAGATGAATTATTTATTATGTCATGTTTCACTAATGGACAGTCTATTAATGGTGTACCTTTCATGATGCAAACCTTCACCCGCATCCAAAAAGAACCTGAATTACCTATAGTGGTAGGAGGTCTTGTAACCATGATTGCTGATGCCTTAGGACTTAGGTACCAACTGGACAGGTGCACCCGTCTGGGAACCATCCGCCCAATGAATCTTAAATTCTGCTTCAATAGACATATCATAAGGAATTTAGGACGCCCACCTTTTGAGTACCTAATCCGGAACGAAGTAGTCACCCTGTTCACATTGCCCAATCATGCTAGAGTAAGTGTTCATAATAAGGATAACTGGCTTTATGAGTTAAACCCACCTGATTATCCAGCCACTCCTGAAACACCTCAGTCTCACAGGATAACAGATGATATAATGACCGCTGTTGAAACTGACCCTGAGACACCTCCTGGTTACCATGACATTGACCCAACTGACAAAGTACATGAAACCCCTGGAGCGAATCAAGGAGAGTACGCTAACAACTTACAAAACATCATGCACACTCTCAATGCCTACCAAACTGACATTAATCTATTCAAAGAAGACATTAAGAGCATGCGATTGGACATCATAGGATTGACTGACATGGCCTGCGAACAATTCTATCATTTGGACTCCGCCATCGAAGACCTGAAGAAACGCCTTTGAAATGGCTATAAGTGATTTAGTTTATTATTTTTTCTCATTACTTTTTCTCATTATTTTCGTTTCCAGTTGAATTTATCTTTCGCAACAATTTCATAACATAATTTCCGTTTCTGTAATTTCATTTTTTACTTTATGCCATGCACCTTTTATTTCAATTACTTCTTCATTTTTAGCAACTTATATGCTTTTTCTATATACTGTATGACTACATTATTTCATGTATACAATCTTAAGTTCGTATACTACTGTGTTGCAAATGATATACAATATGGTGTGTATTTAATATAAGTGTTACTAAATAAAATAAATTATTATCAATTTATAAATAACGTGAGACAATGTTCTTTTCTGGGAATTATTTAGCAAAACATGCCCTCACGGTCGTCACACCTAACTTACGATCGTGACGTGCTCATTTAGCGTGTCACGACCGTCACGCCCCTGTCACGACCGTGACGACCTCTATTACAGGAATCGTGAGAAACAGAACTGTTTCTCATCGTGTCCCCTCTTCTTCTCCATCCATAACCTACCCAAAACACTACCCACTCATTCCACAACCGCCGTAACCTCTCCACTACCCCCATTAATCCTCCATTATCATCAACCATTTCATTAACACTCTCCCGTATTTAACCCGAACCTCTATCTCCCTCATTCTACCATTTTTCTCACAAAACCTCACAAAATCCTTCCACCCTCACTCTTCACTCTTGCATGTTATGGATTCCATCATTTTTAGAGAAGGCGAAGCTGGAGTAAACCAGAGAGACCGTTTCATCCGCTTCCAAAACCGCGGTCTGCAACCTACCCGCTACATTGCCACTGACTGTCTGCGAGAACTCGGAATGTTGTCCAGCATTCAAAGCCTACTGCAAAAGGTCGGTCTGTGGGACCTCTGTCGTCAGCCTCAGCCTACTTTCGAACTTCTGACGCTGGAGTTCCTCAGCTCTTACAGTTACATCACCCCTCCCGGTTCTCAGAGTCAGCTTACCGGCATCGTAACATTCAGATTGCACGACCAGGAGTTCAACCTCACGCAAACCAGGATCGCCGAGCTGTTAGGCTTCGATCACGGAACCGAAGCCCACCGTCGCGTGCCCGATAATTTTAGTGAACAAGCATTCACTCTATGGCACGACCTTACCAACACCCGTGCATCCACCTTCCAGAGCCTCAACGCCACACACATCCACAACCCGACAATCCGCTATTTTCACCAGGTCATCTGCAACACAATCTTTGCTAGAGAAAGCAACCACAAGCTCAACTCCAAGGAGCTTCTGTTCTTATACTGCGCTCTTCATGACGAGCCGATCAACGCTGCCCCGTTCATGCTTCATCACATCCAGGCCATTGCACAGCGAGGCTCCTCCCCGTTCTTCATAGGCGGCATTGTCACCGCCCTCGCCATTCAATTGGGGCTTGGTGACGCGCTCGTTAATCAGCCTCACCTCGCCGCCGAATTCCTGACCATGAGCTACTGCCGGTCCGCCCACCTGATCGCGCAGCGAGAGGATGGCAGGTATAGCCCTGTTGTCAATGGCACCATTTTCCACCACATCACTCTGCCGTCCCGCACCCGCATCGACCCATCCAACCGAGCCAACTGGCTCTTTGCTTTACCAGCTGCTGCCGATCACGTCCCGGTTCATGATGATCAGGCAGACGCTCCAGCGGACGAGATGCAGGACGCTATGGATGCAGCTGAGCCTGTCCAGGATATCCCAGAGACATCTACCCGACAGCCCCCTGCTCCCGCAGTTACACTTGAGGAAGTCCTCCTTGCGATTCATCAGCAGAACCAGATGAACGCCGCACTGGAGCGACGACAGAAGGCGCAGTATGATGCTTTACTCGGCACTATTGCTGCCAACCAGGAGACCACTAATGAGCGGTTTGGAGAACTTTTCGGCGAGCTCGAAGCGCTCCGCATCAGCATTACTGCTACCTCCGGCACCGGTTCTGATCCCGACGCGACTCCCTCTAGACGCCGCTCTCGCACCAGAGGCCGAGCCCGCGGTCCTCAGCAGCAGTAGTTTACTTTTATGTTGTTTTTCATTTTAGCCTTGTACTGTATTTGTGCCACATTTATATCACAACATTGAGGACAATGTCTGATATAGTGTGGGAGAGGTACCTTTCATTTCAGCACTTTTTCATTTCGTTGTACTTTCAATTCCGTTGTATTCCTTTTAACAAATTAATGAAATGAGCAAATCTGTGCGCTATTTTCTTTAATTTCGAGCTTTCCCCGATTATTAAGCCATACCAGAAAAATCTTTAATTACTCGCATTACCCGACTTACCACCGAATGGTTCGTAACTACGAAGCCGGGAACGATTAAACAAGACCAATACAATCTTGACATCTTCGACCCTCTGCTTAAGAAATTCCATCCCGATCACCATTGCGAGTGCACCTTTAGTTTCAGTTCAAAAGTAACCCCCAGTAGTTTATACTAGCAGTCAGCACCGTCTGAACACAAACCACGTGGGGAGCCGATGAATATAAGCGTTTGATGCCTAATCAATAATGATCCTTCATATCTCGATGCAAAATGAAAAGAAATTGCACCAAAGTACACGGTCGCAGATAAGAAACGAGAAATATGAGAAGGAATCCGTTTCGAGTTGGTTCAGAGGTACTGGTTCTGAACTCGGTAGGGCGTGCTACGGCTCGATCCCCCACAACCTCCGAATCGGATAAAACATGAAGGGTTACCACACTCGTGTACCAGACCCCGTGCTAAAAAAGGATCAAAATCGCTAACCGGCTGCTCCACTACGTGCGTGCTAAGGCAAAGGGCTTAATGTGACTGCGCTAGAACGAAACCGGGCGAAATAAGATCGAACAACTCTAGGTGAAATCGTAATGTGATTGCCGATTGTTTCGCTTGACGGGAAGTCGACGACATAGCTTGTTGCTTGTGTCATTAGTGTATCGGTAGTGTTCTATCAAAGTACCGGACTATCCGACAAAACGATCCACCGTACGGTTTGTTACGAGTATGCGCGAATAAAATCTTGTCCGCCGATTTTCAACCGACTATTTGCTTGAGGACAAGCAAAGGTTTAAGTTTGGGGAAGTTTGATGACGAGAAAACGCATCGATTATATCGCTAGATTTCATTGACGTTTTATCGCGCATTCACCGTTTTAACGCTCGATTTCTCGAGTTTTTCTTACTATTTTGCAGGTACATCGTTATGTGAAGCCGAATCATGAATTAAGAGAAAAGGAACGAAAGAGACCACAAGGAGATGAAGAAAGGCAGAAGCCTGCAAAAAGTCTGCATAATTTGTTACAGCCACGGTCGTTACAAGGGTGTCACGACCGTGACACCCCAATTTGGGCCATCACGACCGTGACGAAGTAGTCACGACCGTGACACTTAAAATCCTCAAATAACGAACGTGAAGACCTTGTCACGCCCGTGACAAGGATAAAACTTGGTTTTGACTCAGACTACGTCAAGCCACCACTGAAGACCACTTCTCCTATTAATTCTCCTCAAGGCAGCACTGAAGACGACTTCTCCCATTTTTGCTGCCACGTTCCAGCATTTCCTCAACCACTTCAGCAAGGCCCAAGAAACAAAGGACCAAGACTCCAGCCCATTAAAGGCTCTATAAATAGTACCAGCTGAGGTGAACTCAAGGACAGACTGGATTATCCAAAATTCCTGCGGAAGCTTTGCCGAATTACCTTACGAACCAGAATTTTCATTCCAGCATTATTTTATTTTCTGTCTTGTTTTATTTGTATCCAAACCAACCGTGTAACAATTTCCAACATTAGGGAATTGTTATACTTTTATTTGTTTCCAACCCTCAGCATTCGTTTTAATTTTTATTTCCGCCTACTCCAAGCCTTCCGGTCTGTGGAAGAAGGAGTCTACTCAGATATTTGTTAATCAGGTTTTTCAATTTACTGCACTTTAATTTAATTATAATGCCTATTTATTCTTCTGCCATGAGTAAGTTATTATTTAATTCTGTGTCTGATTCAACCTCGATGAGTAGCTAAATACCTTAGGGCGGTATGTAGTTATAACAAACTTAACTGGTAAAATATAACCATAGGCTAAAATAATTAATCACTTAACATTCTGGCTGATACTTTTTAATTGAAATAGACCTTTTCGTTACGAGAGTAAGAAAAGGGTATTAGGTCGGGTCAAGACCACGAGAGTGTGAGATTTTAACCAGATAGCTAAAGTTAGGCATTTAAATTAAATACAGCGAGAGCGCTTTAAGATAAATTAGAATTATTTAGTTTCCAAAAATTACCTCTAAACACTTATGGGCTAGCGAGAGCAGGCATAGGACTTTAGGGATAAGATCTGATATAAGACCACGAGAGTGTGAGTTGAGGGTATTTAAACTGGTAATCTCTACCGAATAGATTAAGTGAACATCTCTATAAGCCTAGGTTAGATTGACCTACCTAAGTTAGTATAATTACATACCGACCGCCTTAGTATTACTTTATTAAAAACTTAATTTTAATCCCGCCTTTAATATTCTTAAAAACCAACAACAATCGTGACAACCGTTCGCCTTAGCTAAACTAGAAGTTCATCTAGCACTAAGTAACAATAGAATCCCTGTGGATCGATAATCTTAAATATTACTTCGATAGGCTGTGCACTTGCAGTAAGATACCGCTAGACGCATAAGTAGACACGTCTCTAGCCCATCAGCGTGTCACTTTCTAATTTGTCTATCAGACGTTCGTACGGGAAATCGTCATTTATCGGTACTGGTTCATGTCTGATTCCCTCTATTCGGGATAAGTGATCTGCGACAACGTTCTCGGTTCCTTTCTTATCTTTGATTTCTAAGTCAAACTCTTGTAGTAGCAGGATCCATCTCAATAGTCTTGGTTTGGCATCCTTTTTGCTTATTAGGTACCTTATGACAGCGTGGTCTGTGTATATGATGATTTTTGCTCCTACTAAGTAAGAACGGAATTTGTCAAGCGCAAATATAACTGCTAGAAGTTCCTTTTCTGTGGTAGCGTAGTTCATTTGGGCAGGATCTAAGGTTCTACTGGCATAGTAGATGGCATGGAGTTTCTTGTCCTTCCTTTGTCCTAGAACTGCGCCTACAGCGTAATCACTCGTGTCGCACATGATTTCAAACGGTAATCTCCAATCGGGTGGTTGCATGATTGGTGCGGTGATAAGGGCTGATTTCAATGTTTCGAATGCTTTTAAACAGTCGTCGTCGAAGACGAACTCAGCATCTTTCATTAACAGGCCGGTCAGAGGTTTTGTGATTTTCGAGAAATCTTTTATAAATCTTCTGTAGAAACCGGCATGTCCTAGAAAACTCCGTATTTCTCGTACGAATTTTGGAGGTTGGAGATCTTTTATAATCTCTATTTTAGCTTTGTCTACCTCAATCCCTCTATCTGATATGACATGTCCTAGAACTATTCCTTGTCGGACCATAAAATGGCATTTCTCCCAATTTAGGACGAGGTTTACTTTTACGCAACGTTCTAGTACCATTTCTAAGTTTTGTAAGCATCCTTCGAAACTTTGTCCACATACCGAGAAATCGTCCATAAACACTTCCATAATGTCGTCTATGAAATCTGCAAAGATTGCCATCATGCATCTTTGGAAGGTTGCTGGAGCGTTACAGAGTCCGAACGACATTCGGCGGTAAGCAAAAGTACCGTAAGGACAGGTGAATGTAGTCTTTTCTTGGTCATCAGGATGGATGGGAATTTGGAAGAATCCTGAGTAACCATCTAGATAGCAGAAATATGAATGTTTGGCTAATCTTTCCAACATTTGGTCTATGAAGGGTAGCGGGAAGTGATCTTTGCGCGTAGCCTTGTTAAGCTTTCTATAATCAATACACATCCTGCTTCCAGTCACGACTCTTTTTGTTATTGATTTGCCTTTTTCGTTTTTAACTACTGTGACTCCTCCTTTCTTTGGTACGACATGAACTGGGCTAACCCATTCACTATCGGAGATCGGATAGATGATTCCTGCGTCTAGTAATTTCTTTATTTCATCTCTGACTACAGTGCTCAGGATGGGGTTTAGTCTCCTCGGATGCTCTCGAGAGGTTTTAGAGTCTTCCTCTATTGCAATTCGATGCATACAGATTGAAGGGCTTATACCTTTTAAATCACTTATGTTATAGCCTAACGCGGTGGGGTATTTCTTTAGGACTTCTAATAACTTTTCGGTTTCTGGTTGTCCTAAGTCGGCGTTGACTATCACTGGTCTTTTTAGTTCATCGTCTAGAAATTCATATCTGAGGTTTTTGGGTAGTGTTTTAAGTTCTAAAGATGGGTTCTTCGGACCTGGCATATGGTTTGGGGTCAGTGCTAAGCTTTCGCTTAGGCTGTCGTCTTTATACGGTTTACGCCAATTGTCGTCTTCAGAAATGTCGGGTGTTTGAATCTTTATTATTTCTGAATACGTGGTCTCTTCATTTTCAAGTTCTCTTATGCATTCGTCAATTTCGTCTACTAAATAGCAGGTATCGTCTATTGCTGGTGCTTGTAAGAACTTGGTGAGAATGAACTCTATCTTTTCTTCTCCTACTTCGAATGTTAGCCTTCCTTTCTTCACGTCTATAATGGCTCCAGCTGTAGCTAGGAACGGTCTTCCTAGGATAATTGGGGTTACAGTGTCCTCCTTGATGTCCATGATTATGAAGTCGGTTGAAATGTAGAATTATCCTATGCGAACTGGAACGTTTTCCAGTATTCCGACGGGGTATTTTACTGATCTGTCAGCTAATTGTACGGACATTTTGGTTGTCCTGAGGTCTCCCATATTCAGCTTTTTGCATATAGATAAGGGCATAACACTGATACTAGCTCCTAAATCGCATAGAGCTTTGTCTATTACGAACTTTCCTATGACGCAGGGTATGGAGAAACTACCTGGGTCTTTTAATTTAGGAGGCATGCGGTTCTGAATAATAGCGCTACACTCTGCAGTAAGTGTAACTGTTTCGTTATCCTCGATCTTTCTCTTATTCGACAGGATCTCTTTGAGAAATTTAGCGTATGACGGCATTTGAGTTATTGCTTCTGTAAAAGGAATAGTAATATTCAACTGTTTAAGGAGCTCTACAAATTTCTTAAACTGTCCTGAAGTTTTGGAGTTTATTTGTCTTTGCGGATAAGGAATAGGTGGTTTATATGGCGCTGGAGGTGCTTGAGTTTTTTCACTTGCGGTATCCTCCTTCTCGTTGTCCTCCTTCTTCTCTAACTCAGATTCCTTTTCTGCTTGTTCAGTTGGTTTTTGTTGCATGACTAAGTTTTCGGTCCTCGGATCGATCGGTTCGTCCAATTCTTTTCCACTTCTTAGTATTACAGCATTTGCTTGGCCTTTGGGATTCTGTTCGGGTTGTCCAGGAAATGTGCCAGCAGGTGCGGCAACAGATGCTTGCTGTTGAGCCACTTGTGATATCTGAATTTCTAACATTTTGTTGTGGGTGGCTAAAGCGTCTACTTTTCCTGTCAACTGTTTAATCTGCTCGCTAGTGTGTATGTTTTGATTTAGGAATTCTTTGTTTGTTTGAGCTTGAGTAGCTATGAACTTTTCCATCATCAATTCGAGGTTCGATTTCCTAGGTGCATTCTGAGCAGCTGGTTTCTGATATCCTGGCTGAGCAGTAGGCATTTGCAATGCATTTTCGCTTTTGTAAGAAAAGTTTGGATGATTTTGCCAACCTGGGTTGTAGGTATTTGCGTAGGGATTTCCTTGAGCATAATTTACCTGGTCTAGCAGGATTCCGGCTAGCAATGGGCATTCGGGTGCATTATGAGTGGTGTTTCCGCATAACTCGCAATTTGGAGTTACTGCAGCGACAGTTGCATTGGGGTTAACGGTCAGACTATCAATCTTCTGTGCTAGAGCATCTACTTTAGCATTAAACTTTTCAAGGCTGCTGATTTCGTACATCCCACCTTTCGCTGTGGTTTTCTCAGTTGGAGTGCGTTCACCTCCCCATTGGCAATGGTTTTGTGACATGTTTTCTATTAATTGATAGGCTTCATCGTATGGCTTATCCATAAGTGCACCGCCCGCGGCAGCGTCTATTGTCAATCTAGTATTGTATAGAAGCCCATTATAGAAGGTATGGATTGTCACCCAGTTTTCTAGACCGTGGTGAGGACATGTTCTCATCATATCTTTGAATCGTTCCCATGCTTCGTAAAGAGATTCGGTATCTTTCTGTCGAAATCCGTTGATTTGAACTCTAAGCATAGCAGTTTTGCTTGGCGGAAAATATCTCGCTAAGAAGACGTTCTTCAATTGCTCCCACGTCGTAACGGAGTTGGATGGTAACGATTGTAACCATGTCCACGCTCTGTCTCTAAGAGAGAATGGGAAAAGACGAAGTCTTATCGCGTCTGGAGTTACTCCATTTGCTTTCACTGTGTCTGCGTATTGTACAAACTTCGTTAGATGTTCGTTCGGATCCTCAGTTGCGTTTCCTGAGAATTGGTTTTGTTGTACAGCCGACAGCAATGAAGGTTTCAGCTCAAAATCATTTCGGGTAATAGCTGGGGCAGCAATGCTACTTCTAGGCTCCATCTGAGATGGTGTAGCGTATGCCTTCAGCGGTTTGTTCGGAGGTCCTTCAGCCATCTCTGGTTCTTCTTCTTCTGATTTGGGAATGGGAGTGAGAGGTTTGGGAGTGTTATGTTTGAGTTGTTTGAGTTGGTACTCAATGATTCTACTTCTTAAATGTAAGAAGCGTTCTAGTTCTGCGACTGAAGGTTTTACGATATCGCTTTGCGGGCGATTTCTTGGCATACAATCGACAGAACTAGTAAAGGAAAAATGAAAATTGTTAACCTAGTCTATACGGCGTAACAGAAGGTTACACTATTGACTAAACGGGTCCCCGGCAACGGCGCCAAAAACTTGATCGCGACTTTCTATGTCTAATACAACTAACTGCAAGTGCACAGTCTATCGCGTAGTAATAATAGATATCGATCCCACAGGGACTCGTAATCAAACTAGTGTTCTCGGGAGTTACTATGTTTAGCTAGGTAGAATATGTTTAAGGGAATAAGATTGTCACTAAAAAGGGAACTAAGATTACTATTTAGATTATAATTAATTGAATCGATACATAGTAATCGTGTTCTTCAGGGATTTGATAAATTACTGGTGTATGAAATAATTTTCAAAGTTTATTTAAGCAGAAAATAGAGATTTGAAGACTCTCGTCTCACGATGGTTATTGACGCTAATCATAATCCTAAGGGCCAAACGTACACTTTCGTATTCCGTTCGGGGTTAAAATCATTTTTTGGAAATCTCTAAGTTCTAATTCGTTTTAAAGTGCTTTCGCTGTTATTAAAACAAATGCCTAGTGTTTACTATCTGACCTTACCGCAGCTTTCGCTTGTTGGTTCGTATCTTAATTAATTTCCCACTTTCGTGGCAAAACTACTTTTAAATAAGTTCTCGCTTTCGCGACGAAGTTTATTCAGTGAATCAATTTTAAACACTTAGACCATAGATTACTTTTGTGAAAAGAAATTTTTCAACCAAGTGTTATCAAATCTCATTCGAATTATTACTACATATCGATTACCTAAGTTTAGCTAGACATGGAATTGGGAAAAACAAAATATAAATAAGAATAATAAATAATAATTTGCATTATAATAAAACAGAAGTCCATCAAAATGAAAACCTGTAAATATGCCAATTGGCCTTTGGGCAGATCCTCCACAGATGTTGGCAGGATTCTGGTCTTTAGTGCCAATTTGATCGTACAGTACAATGGAAATTACAGAAGAGCGGAAATGGGAATAAGGAAATGTAAAGGGAAATGAATACAAATAAAAACTGGAAAGTAATTGCTCTGGAAATTAAATTCGGCAGCACTTCGTGGTATGAATGAAGCACCCTTTCTGAAGTCCTCTGCTTCCCTTTTTATAGAAGTGGAATCCCAACGGTTATCTCTAAGGATGATGGACCTTGAGGCAGATAATTTAGGGAGTAGTGGTCCACTTTATGGGAATTGGAACTGCTCTTTTGACGTGTAATCTGAGTGGGGCGTTTTTGCCTGCATGACGGTCGTCACAAGGTGTGACGGTCGTCACCCGTGTGACGGTCGTCATGAAGCTGTGACGGTCGTCACATCAGCAAAAACAGCTTGTTGCGCTTTTCATTGTGTTTTCACTCCTTTTTCGTCCATATTTCATCTGAGATTGCTTCTTTTCTTCATGTTGCCTTGTTTAGACGTGATCGTTGAATACCTGCAAAACATCAGACAAATATACGGAAATAACCCGAAATCGGATCGAAAACGGTTAGATTTTAGTTGAATTATGCATGAAAATATCTATATGATTTCGTGTTATCATTGTCCTTCTCCTGACACGACCATGTCAGGAGACACGGGTGGTCGTGTCAGGCCATTGAATTTGCTTTAAAACCTTTTTCGCCTTCTCAAAATCCCCGATTTCTTCGCCTGAGTCCTTAGCCTTACTTTATATGAACCTAAAATTATCAAGACTTCCACCAAACGTATAAAATTCACCAAATATAACATAAGATACTTATAGAAACAATGCGATAATGAAAATGCGGAAAGTATAATAAACATCAACATTACAAAAGAAGTGTTATCGATTGTTGTGAATTTATACCGAATAAATGGACGAAAAACTCATAGAGTTGGTGACCGATCAGAAATGATGGTCAAGGCTGGTTTCGTGGAGTCAGACCTGGAGGTCGTGGAAGAGAATGATGAGGAGTGTATTTGTGTGTGTCTTAAGATTTTTTTCTGCATTTAAGTGTGTCTTTAATTGGCTATGTTATGTCTTTGCATTTGGTTTGATGTGTGTCACTTTGAATTATGTAATGTTTCAATGCTTGTATTTTAATTAATCAAAATTAATATGAGTATTGTATTTTATTATTTTTGTTTATTAAGCATGTGTACTTTACCTTGTGTGAGCGCACAACCTTTTTATTGCAATTTTCCTCTGTATAGTATTTGTAATATATGAGTTGTGTATCTATGTGATGCTTCTAATGGTTTGATTATTTTCTTTCTTTTTAATATTGTCAAAAGGGGAGAAGATGAGATAATGAAGAGGATTATGCAAGATATATGCATACATTTAGGGGGGCTATCAAAGGAAACAAGACATAAAGTCAGGGGGAATCGTTCCGTGTATCAAGAGAAGCACAACAGGCTACGGCTACAACATATATGTTTTCCATCATAAAAAATGGGGAGTATGTGAGTGCCGAGTATTTACAACTACAAATTCAATCGGGTTTTAAATGAAGTCAAGCAAGGAATTGATGAGGTAGTTTATTATAGTGATCTTGTATATTGGACGGTGTCAACCTAAATTTAGATGTTCATTTGTCCCCATAGCTTTAAAATGAATAAAAATAATCTTTGAACAAATTTGATAAGTCTTAGGCATGACATACACATCAAAAATCAAGTTTGTCAAAACAACAGCATAGGCCAACTTATACGTGATCAGGCCGACCTATGGAAGCTTCAGCTTCAGTATAGTCTGGCACATCCATGTTTCAGATCATCTCCTACGGTTCAAGAATGAAGTCTGTAGATTCTGCCCACAGGCTGCATTTCAGGTCGCCTCACAGGCCGACCTGAATACCTTCATAGGCTGACCTATGCAAGTTAAAACTTGAAAAATTCTTTTTGCATCTTATTTGTCTTGCATCCTTTTGCTCATCATTTTCATCCCTTCTTCTAAGTAAGGTTTCCTAGTGAATAAAACTTAAACGAAGCCAGATTACAAACTTGCCCATCATCTTCATCTCTTCTTCTATGCATACACACAATTGAACTACACATAATTATTTTTTGATTGGGTGACCATCTAGATTAGGGTTGATAACGTCCAATTAGGTTTAATGTAACCGAGAATATTGGGTTGGAGGCTTTGTATGTTTCAAATAACAAAATCAAGGTGGAATTTTCCTTTAAGATCAGGTTGATTTGAAGGTTTTGGACGAGATCACATCAACATAAATTCGACCGAGTAAAAGCTTTGGGACAAGATGATTTCCTTGTAAGGGAGTGGCGCGAGACAGTGAATTGTGTTTGAGAATCTCAGATTTCAACAAGTTATGTGCTATGGATAATCAGAGGATTGTAGCCGCATTATTAGTCACTTGATCAAGCATTGATCAAGGGTTGGAGTTGAAAGAATCAACACAAAACAATAGGCTTTTTGAGATTTTCATTCTTCATCTCTTGTATAAACATTTTTGCAAAGAAAATGTTAATAGCACTATCTCAATTCAATTTTGAATTGAGGGCAAGTGTACCCATAACAAGGCCGATTGGAGAACTGCCTATACAAATCTTAGTCTCTCTCTCTCTCTTCATCTCTTTATTTCTTTTATTGTTGATTATACAATTTATCGAGTTTGTCGTTGTTTGATCGATTTGATTGAAAATTATTTTCTACTATCTTTTAAAGGTGTTGTTGTTAAAATAATCACAATCACTTTAATTGTGATAGGTTTCAAAATCAACAAAACAAACGACAATACTAATTGTTATCAATCGCACATTAAGTGTTTGATAAATTATTTGTGCGTATTTTATTTGTGTTTTAGTTCATTGGATATACGAATTACGATTAACATTTTGCATTTAATTGATTCATAGCTTGATCATTGGTGAACATTTACGTTCGTTATCACTCCGTTTGATTTGCGTTACACATAATGTTTTTCGATAGTAGGTTTGGTTAGACGATTTGATCCAGGTCATTTTTCAGCTCCGAGTCGTTTTTCCGCTGCACCATATTTTTTAAAATAAACTTTTGCTTAAAATTTTTGGTTGTGAAATTTGTGATCTATTTACCCCCCTCTAGATCAAAGTCTATCGTTTAGCATAAAAAAATGCATTTGAGATATTTGACAGAAAGTTTTTCTTTACCTGAACTGAGGTCATGAACAAAACATGTTTAACCAAAGACACAGAGAAGAATGGAGTAGAGATTATATTGCGGGTTCAAAATAGATTATGAAATTTGATCTTGAGGACCGAAGAAGGCATTCGATTGATAAGGTGACATGCTACGAGAAGAGCATAGAATCTAAAGACAAGTTTGAAAATTATTGTGTCTAACCAATGCCTTGAACTTTAATTTTAGAGCCATCTGACACAATGACAAAAGGCAAAGAATCAAAACAAGTCAAGTTAGATAAAACAAATTTATTACTAGTCATATGATCGGAGGCACCAGAGTCAAGGACCTAAGTGCTTAACAAAGGCTACAAGATTATCAGACTGAACAACAGTAATAGAAGATGATGGTTGATGGGTTACTTTACACTAAAAAAACTCATTGTAATCAACGACTGAAATAGTACTTCTTTTGTGATAGTCGGTTGAGCAACAACTAAAACTCTAAGTTTCCGTTGTTGTTCTTTTGCCTTTATACAACATTTAATTGTCTCGGTTAGTTTCTCACACAGAATGTGCGAAACTTTGATAAAAGTGGAGAAATTTGTGGCAGAGTGATCTTCTACAAAAGTTGGTGGCCGAAAAGCATGCAAACAATACCACTCAGTATTAGAAAGAACAGTGGTTGCGACGAATGACGGAGTAAGAGTTTTTTGAACAGGAGTGCAATTTCCTGAGTTGAAATTGAAAAATGGGACCGGATCTGAAACTAGAACAAGGAGACGAGCTAGGTGATGAAAATTTCTCCAGAATCAAACGTCAGACGCACTGTCACGCGAGGTGGTGATGTTGGCACGTGAGGTTACAGCAACGTGTGGGGGTAGGTGTTGAGGAGATTTTTGGTGATTCTTTGAAGATGGGTCGGATAGGAGCAGACACTTCTCTCTGCAGATGTAGTGTCTAAGAAAGTCGTTGAAATCATTAGCAACGGTGACAGTAGCGGCGGTGGTAACCGAAAATTATTGAAATTAAACATACATGTATAAATGACAGCATACTGCATTTCGTCTTTCATATACTAACAAATAACAACAAAACTCATCATATTTGAACAACAACTTCCCATTTAATACGTAAGAAATCAGATTAGACAAAATTAGAATAATAAACATAAAACAATAATATAAAATAATATCAAAATATTATAATGACAAAAAAATAGAGGAGATGAAGATTAATGAAGATAAAAAGAAAAGAATAGAAGATATGAGAGATTAAAGAATAAGAGATGCAATAAAAACGAAATTAGAAGAAAGAACAATAACATAAAAATGAGAGGGTGAAAAAGAAAAAATATAAAAGAATAGAGATTAAAGAAGAAGAGATAAGATATATTTACAAAGAAGATACGATACAACTATAAAAGATTTGAGAATGTTAAAACTGAAACCCTAAATGTGAAGAAGAGAAAACTGTTTGTAATCGTAAGACTATAATATAATACGTTTAAATTTGAGTTGGATCTGAGTTAAGTGAAATTTGAGTTGTAACATAATACAATTTGATTCAGTTTTAAAAATACAAACTGCAAACCAAATTGGTTTGATGTTGAACACACCTACTTATAATACTTGTATTTCTATTAATATTTTGTTTCGATTAAAATTTATGATTTTATCGTATATTAATATATGAGAAAATACTATTTTAATTTATTTGTTATGATAAACTAAAACAATTTTTATTATTTAAATTGTTATTGTGATGTTTTTGTTGTAAATTGAACAATTTAATTATCTATTGATACATTTTATTGACATAACCCGTACCGTATGTTATGTTTTTGTTTTATGCTGTAGAAATTGTTATTCTGTAGCAAACATTTTATTGACATAACTCTTAGCAACTGTAACACTAAATCACATTATTTATCAAAGCTGAAGATAAATAATTCTTATGAAAAATAAAAGTGAAACATTGTTGCCACGAATCACATTTCAACAGCATAAATGTTTCTTCATGGTTGAACCTGAAACAGTGTCCTGCTCCTCCAAGAAGCAGCCTGTTGTATTGTGAGTATGCCAACAACAGAGGCTGAATTCAATCATGAAAGTTCCCATACTCCAGAAGCAGCCTGTTGTATTGTGAGTATGTCAACAACAGAGGTTGAATTCAATCACGAGAGTTCCCAAACTAGTCAGTAGTCGATGTGTATGGTTGAGAAGAAAACTCAACAGACTTAAGCAGACTCAGTTAAAGAGAGGAACTGTTAGGAGTAATTTTTCTGTCAGTTTCTAACTGAATCAGAATCATAGCAGTTGTTCTTCTAAGCTAGTGTCACTTTTTAATGAATCAAAATTAGGTACTTTAGGGGCATGTATCTATTGTCTATTCATACCGGTAGTTATAAATAACAAAGGTAGGAGAGGAGTGAATTCATCCTCAAAAAGTTAAATTTGTTTGAAAATAAGTATCAATAAAGATCATGACATAAAAATGAAACATAACATTATTCGTATTCATATCACAAACATTAGAATTATACATAATCCATATAACATGACTCATACCACACCTCACTCTTAACATACAAAACTTACAGTGTTGAGAATCACTTGTAATGACTTAATTATTCAGTAGAGTAATCACATGACACTTTGGGAGTTACTGATCTATGTCTCTTTGTCTTCACTTTCTTACTCTTCCTAGTTTTGGCTAATTTCTTCTCCAAATCTTTCACTCTCCCAGTCAAATTTGATATTACACTTAACTGTTCATTCCCAGCTTCAAGCAACTCCTTCATCAACTTCCTTAGCTTCTCATTCTCTTCCAACAACATCATGTTACCCTTCAACTCTGAATTATGCTTGCTAACAGATAAATCTACAGATGGTTCAGTTTCTTCCTTGGCTAAATTTTCTGTGTTTTTATCATCACCACTGTTCGTTTCTCCAGCAACAGTGTCTTGAACATCGATATGAGTTTCTTGCTGTTCAAGACTCTCTTTTGGATCATTTTCATTCAACATGATGTTTGCTACATCATTTTCTTCTTCATTCCCAAGAGATGGTAAATTTGTATCATTCAACATGATGTTTGCTACATCATTTTCTTCATTCCCAAGAGATGGTAAATTTGTATCATTCAACATGATGTTTGCTACATCATTTTCTTCATTCCCAAGAGATGGTAAATTTGTATCATTTCCAATTCCCTCTCCTGATTCTTCTGTTTCCATTGGTTCTGATTCTTCTGTTTCCATTGGTTCTTCCATTTTGAGTTCATCATCTTGTTTCTGGAACTCAATCTTTAGCCAACCATCTGATTCCTCGCTAGACTGCACCCCTTCTTTTTCTTCAACCAGTGGCTGCTCTAGTTCAGTATCTTTTTCTTTATATTCAGGTCTTTCTGCTTCAGATTTCTCTGCATTCTCGTCAAGCAGTTCTACTGGGAGTTCTTTAATGAATACATCATTTTCGGAAGTATTACTCACTTGGGATGTGGCAGCGTCTTCATCAAGTACTCCCATGGGAAGCTCCTTGATCGCACGCATATCAGAATCTAATCTTTCACTTGCAGAATCTTCAGTGGTATCTTCATCAATAACTCCAACAGGAAGTTCTTTAAATGCATTCATATTGAGTTTATCAACCTCAGTAGGAATGTCAATGACTTCCGATTCCAATTCCACTGGGCTGATATCCAGATTAAATAATCCATTAGGTAGAATAGTAGTCTTTGTTCCCTCATTTGATCCAGGACCAACATGGGACTGAGTTTCACTTACACCGTTGACATCCATCATGCAGAGCTGATCCTGAGGTTTTCCATCACTGATACCTTCAGATGAATCTTTTTGTGATGCCACTTTCTCTTCTTGTTTCTCTTGGTTATGTTCTCCATTTTGAACATTCGGAAGAGATATTTGAAGGTGTTTCTTAGCATCTAACTCTTGCATCTGCTGCTGAGGAGGTTTCTTCAGCATTATAGAATCAAGCTTTTCCTGCAAAGTCACAAGCTCTCTAGCCAGTGACTTTCTGATTTCCCTCAAACTTGGATGCAAACCCTGAAAATATATTTCGATTAAAAGTTAGTATAACATTGAAGAAGGAACAAAAACCATATCCAAAATCATCTATGATAGACCAGATAAATTTATACCATCTAAAGCGAAATTTGTTAGCTATGACTAACCTGTATAGTATCCAACTTCAGCAATAGTCTCATTATGGTCTCTCCAATGGCAAGTTTCTCCTTGTCATAAGTTTGAAGATTAGAAGAACCTTCAAAAACCTCAATACGATCCTTAACATAAGTCACCTCTTTACTGACTTCAGCTATCTGCCTTAGTTTCTTTAAGGGCTCTGATTTTCTTACTAGATAACCGCGGTAAATAGTTTGTATCACAACAGCAGCATCTGCATCCGACAAAACTCGTCTTTCTTTTTTACCATCTTCATGAACTGCTGTTTTTGTGGCCAAGTTTTCATTAGTCTTGTTTTGGGATACCTGATTAGTCGAACACAGCTCAGTTTTGTCTGTCCTGCTGTCCAAAGGAGTGTTGCTTGTTTCACAATCTATTGCTTTGGAACGTTCCCTTAAACCAGGTGGACTTAATGACCTTGATTTCATATTGCCATTTTTCTTCCTTGGTAATGGATCCACTCTTAGACAGACAGGAGGTAACTTTGATCCCTTAGTTGGAGAAGTTGGAGAAGTAGACCGTTGTTTGCTGACCGAGTGTGAGTATTTTTTTTCTACATTTTCTTCAGGGACATTCATTTCTCTCTTTTCACTTTCCATGGAGCTGTTTTTCACATGATTCGACTCAATCTGCTTCACAGGAATATTTCTTTGGTTACTCACTTTCTCTGCAAAATCAAAATCCCTTCTCTCTCTGGACTCAACATCATTTGAATTAGTCCTTTTTACAACACCTTCATCACCACAAGACTTCACAGGAACAGACTTGAATGTATGAGGCACCTCCTCAACACCTTCCTGTCCTACTGAACAGCTTTTTTGATTGTTTGTCCTTCCACCATCCTGTTGATTATTATAAGACGGAAACCAAATGAATGGAAATGGAAATTCAGATCTGTTTTGTTGTTCACTCTGATGTTTCTGATCCATTTTTTCATTTCCATTCTCCCCCACATTGTCATACATGTTCGGCACACCCTTTACATCAAAGGGTAACCATCCATTCCATAATCTCGGCATATCAGAGTCCTCCGCCCTAGTAAGTTTCTTATCATGCGACATTTTATCTTCCTCATCCACCCCAGTAGGATTTTTCATTTGTCTGTTACCATAGTACTCTGGTGGAACCCAAACCAAAGGGTATGGAAAGTTCCTAAACTCCATAGGATCATTCTCTTTCTTACCAAGATTAGGTTTTTGCTCTTCAATAGTCACAGTTCTATCTTCCTTTTCCTTTTGGCAGCATGAATGATTAGAACAACCGCAACAGTGACGATCCTTCAGCATATATTTATCATACTCATATCTCGGAACCTCCAACCCATAATGTGATTGTGGAGAATAAGGAACAAAGTACCCAGGACCGCCACCAGAACAAAACATTGGTGATGAATAGGGAACATGAGGATAAGAAGGCATGTGACTATAGCAGAAATGTGGTCCATAACTGCTAGCATAAGGCCAAGGTTGTTCATAAGGATAGGGCGATTTGGTCATTTGTGGGGTAACATGTTCCATGGAGGGATGATAGTAATAAGGAAATGGTATTTGATTTCTGTGAAATGGGTATGAATCCATGTTTCTATATGCAGGAATCATACTCACAATTACAAACTTGGAAAGTTGCTAAATCACAAACTCTGCAAAACACCAATAAGAACAAAATTGATCAATATTAATAATATGTTTCCTATGAAGCCATTTAACAAACAGCATATAGGCAAGAAAAAGAAAGACTTACACAAACAAAACAAGTACAGAAAAATCAAGCCACCAGGTTCTTCCACGCAATCCAAATGAAAATTTATCGAAGCAAAATCGAACCCCAAACCCGAGAATAAAGAGTAAAAGTGTTGTTGTTTTGTTGTAGGCGAAGAAAGATTGAAATTGTTGTGATTTATGAAATGGAATGTGTAAGAAAACATGTTGGTTATTTATATGGGGAAGTTATGGCTAATTGAGGAAAAAAGGTGTTCGAGATGCTTCGCGCGTTGTGTAGTTGTATCGATGATGAATATAACTGTGTCTAGATTGTTCGTAACAGGTGTTTTGTGGCCTACATATCCAGACACGTGTTAAATACAATAACAAATATCTCAAACGAACATTCGCGTATTTTTACTCTGTTCAATATTAAGCGAATTGTTTCTACCAGAAGAAAATATTAAGCCAGTTATTTTTACATTTTAGGTGTATTATCTTTACTAAGTTATAATCCTAGTAATTCTTCTGCCAGTTATAATCCTAGTAACTCTTCTACCAATTTTCCTTTCAAAATCTTCAACCATTCTTCACTTTAATTTTTATTTACTTATATTATATTATATTTAACACATATAATAAATAATATTTAGTAATAAAATAATTATTATTAGTCTTAAAAATAAAATAAAAAATATTAACACATATAATAAATAGTAATAATAAGAAAAAAATATTGTCCAGGTCCTTTAAAATATTTTAAAATATCAAATTGGTCTTTTAAATTTTATTTTAATGTTTTGGTCTTTTATGTTAATTAACGTTTGCGTTGACCTTTTTAAAAATTTCTGTTACGATAAATTGCAAAGTTATATATCATTTGACCTGGTTTTTCGTGTTGATCACGAATATACAATCAAATTTATTAAACAAGTTACTGTTCATGAGAATTAAGGAAAAAAATGGACAAATACATAATGAAAAATCGTTTGATCCAACAAAAGATCAATGCAAAAAACTAGTTCAAATGGTATATGAGTTTGCAATTTATTGTAAATGAGATTTTTATAATGGTTAACGACACAAATGTTATTTAACATAAAAGACCAAAGTGTTAAAAATAAACTTAAAGTGCTAATTTAATATTTTAAAATAAAATAATATTTTTTTTTCTTAATAATAATAATTATTAGCTTTAAAATATGACAAAATTTATAATTTATAAAAAAATATAATTTAATAAATTAATATAACAAGTCGATAAATAATGATAGTCCGTAGCCGCTCTCTTAATCTCTCTCCATCTTTTTTTCTCTCCTAATCTCTTTCTATATAAATTCATTAGTAGATAATTAAGATTTTTATTTTATTTTTTTATTATAAAATTTCACATGTAAAATAATAACATCTCATAAAATCCATTCTACTTTGTTATTAGATATAAATAATTTAATTTAATTTTATAAATTTGTTAGATATAAAATAATTTAATAAATAATTATGAGATAAATTATTAAATTATTTTAAAATTTTTAAGATACCACACTTAAGCTTTTTAATAAAAAAATTTAAAAGATTCAATTTTGTTTATAGTTTTCATTTAAAACAAGTTTTAAAGGTCTGCTAGAATTATTTATTAAATTTAACAATTTTTAATAAGTAAGGATGATAAAATGGATCCGACTTGTCGGACATGATTATTTTACCTGCATTTTTTTCAGGACTGAAGTTTTTAATGCTACATCCTCTAACTGATTTTGTGTAAACTAATTACTTCTAATTAATTTTAAGATTGCTTGAGGAATAAGTTAGTCTTTTCTAACTTGTTCATGGTGTAATATCTTTCACGAGTTGGAGGATAAATGTTAATCGTGTCCAACTTGAATAGTAGAATGTTAAATAGTTGTGGTAAAAGAGACTTGGTGAAACAAATCAGCCAGTTGGTCTTTGGTGTTGTATGCCCTTGGGATTGTAGAACTGATTCAGGATGAACTCAGGTCCATTGTCAGACCTAACATTTTTGGGTGTGGTATTGTATTGAGTTTCAACCATATTAATGAAGTCTTTCACATGTGTGAAAACCTCATCTTTTGATTTTAAACATAGAATCCAAGTGAATATACTACGGTCATCAAGAATTGTTAGAAAGCATTTGTGGCCATGAAAAGATTGAGTGGATAGGATCCAAATATCAAAATGCAACAAATCATATATGGATAGAGCATGAGATTTACTAGTTTGAGAAGGTAATTTATTTGTTTAGCAAAATGGCACATATCACAAATGTTGGATTTATTATGACCAATGTCATGGTACAATTGTGTCATTTGTGTCAATCTATTGCTAGATAATTGGCCAAGTATAAAATGACATAAGGAAGATAAAGGAAAGAACAAAGTACATTGAGAACCATCTAATGTGCTTACATTTTTCAAGTCTTGAGGGTTATGTTGGTGGAGTTTTTTGGTAAAGTCCATTCACTATCTCAGCCAAATCAATTATCTCCAATGTCTTCATATCTTGTATATGACAAGAATTTATGGTGAATTAGACTTGACAATGTAAGGACTGACACAATCTTGATACAAATATAAGGTTTAATCGTAAATCAGTTGAATATAATACATGAGTAATGTATATAGTTGTGGTGAAAAATGAACACCACCAGCATATTCAATTAAAACTGAGTTTCCATTAGGAAAGTGAACTTTGATAGGTTTAATTCGATAAAATGATGTAAGACAATATTGAGAAGAGCAAATGTGGTCATTTGCACCTGAGTCAAAAAGTCATACCTTATAATTTTCATCTCTTTACTTCATTTAGTTTTATAATTTTTCTACTAAACTTATAAATTAATTTTATAAAATATTTATCATTAATAATAATTCAATAACATATTCATGTGCATCGCACATGCATATGACTAGTTATATTAGAGAAAATAATATTTTATCAAATTATTATTCTAAATAACAATTATTGTATTTATTGTAAGAATGTTTTAATAATTAAATATATAATTTGAATCATGTGAAGGGTTGTTATTGAAAAATAATATGAAATAGTGTTATTTAAATAATATGTAAAGTGATGTTATTTAAATAAAGTAAAAATTTGTTAATCAAATAAAATAAAAATGTGTTATTGTTAATGAGCAAAAATAATATCTATAAAAGAATGTCTTATTGTAACGAAGTATGAATAACATCTCTAAGTAATGATTACTTATAAAAGAATTCGAGTATGTTGTATTACTTCTCATATAAAATTATAATATCAATATCTGAATTGAAAATCTAATCTAACAATTAGAATGAGAACTTTTTGTTATTGATAATTAAAACTTTTGTGATGCCATAAATATATATTACATGAATATGTATGTATATATGTAATTATTTGTGTTGCAAAATCTGAACACAAATTCCAAAAGTGTTTTGTGATAGTAACGTATCAGATAAATAACACTGTGTCAATGAATAATTGTCACATATACACATATGTTATATTATTATAGAGTAATATTGGTTGAAATTTGAATTGCATGAAATGTTACTTATGATTGACACACAAACACTGTATTATTGAAGATGCAAAGAAATGCATTTTATAATATGTCTTCCATAGTATACTATTGACGCTCTTGGTCTGTTATGGAAGGCGAATGTTCGAGCAAAAATTAAGGCTTTCGGATGGAAAAAATTTCCCAATAGGTTGGCTACGCAGGATCAGTTGCTTGCTAGAGGAATTTGTTTTTCTGAGGAGGAGAGGAAATGTGTTATGTGCAATCATTATGTTGAGGTTTTGAAGCATTTGATTTTCTGCTGTGATTTTTCTTCACAGGTCTGGTATAGGTTGGGGTTGGGGCTGGACTGTGATGTTTTGTTCGCAGACAGTATTTCTCAGCATTTCTTACAATGGCAGGGAGTTAGGAAATCTGTTGGAGTTAGTAATAGGAGAAGCGCAATTTGGTTGGCCGTAGTGTGGAGTATTTGGAAGGTTAGGAATGAAGCTATTTACGAAAACGATATCCGTAACTTGAATGATATTATTTAGAATATTAAAATTTTAGGTTAGAAGTGGACTTACATAGAAGAAATTAACTATTCCAACTCTGATTTTTACGATTTATGTAAGTTGCCATACGGTTAGGCCAAGGTGTTGGTAGGAAATTTTTTCAAATGGAGCTCTTTTGTAGCGGGTTGAGTACCCCTAGTACTCTTTTAATGCCATTTTACTTTTTTAGAAAAAAATGTAATGTTTTAATATCATTCGTATATATATGAAATATGAAATGTAAATATTATAATATGATAATCACGTAGGCATAAGACAATACACGTAGCTAAAGATTTCTGAATAATTTTATTATTTATAGGGTTAAATATGTTTATAGTCCTCATAAATATTTTAATTTTGTTTTTAGCTCTTTAAAATATATTTTTTAAAGAATGATGAGATTTTTATTTATATTTTGGTCTCTAGAGCACTTATTGACGGTTTTTACACCTTAACGACAGAACTAAAGACGGTTTTAGCGATAGTTTTTAACTTAACGATTTAATTAGTGACAATTTTAGTATTAAAAACTAAAAGTGTGGAAAAAAAATTTAGAAAGACTATTCTTTAAAGAAAATATTTTAAGATATTAAAAACAAAATTTAAAATATTTAAGAGGACCACAAAAAAAACAAATATATATATATATATATATATATATATATATATATATATATATATATATATATATATATATATATATATATATATATATATATATATATATATATATATATATATATATATATATATATATATATATATATATATATATATATATATATATATATATATATATATATATATAAAAGTTTATGTCCGATAATGTATCATTTAAGTAGGATAACGTATATAAATCTTTAAAAAATATTTGTATGAAAACATATATACCTTGCCTTGATTCAACACTCGTATCACACTGTTAATGATTCAATTATATTCTTCTGTTACGATACTATGTTGTAATATGTACATGTATCATGGTTTATATTTTGGCAAATACAGAAAAATATTTGGATATTTTCCTTCAATTTCACACCATTTTATGTACCATATAAAATAGATTTTTTTTTTTTATATTTAAATAAATTATATTTTTGGATTAATTTTTTTAAGTAGAATTTGTTAGTCATTAAAGTGATCTAGTTCATAAAAATTTTATAATTTTAAATTATAATTGAACTTTGATCCCGTTGTTTTGTGATATGTTTGTTAACGATGAAATTTATTATTATAAAACATATAAATATTATTCAAAAATGAATCATGACTTATATATAAATTTAAATCTGGAGTTTAATGTAACTATTGAATATCGAGATGTGAAATTTTGAGATCCTTATCACTGAGGATTAGAAATTCGAGGTTTCTACAAATGAAGAACCTTGTGAGGAAGGTTTTTCACGGATTGTTAAAACGTAAATTGAAAGTTCGTAACTAATGAAGAATCTCGCAAGGAAGATTATTTGTGGATTGTTGAAAAAACAACCCGAACTTAGAATAAGCAAGAGAGTCCGAAATGCTAAGGATCTAGGAATGAACAAAATTCATAGTCAATTTATTTCTTTTATCTAATGGAAGGAAATAGTAAGAATTTTATTCGTAAGATTCCTATTATTCTTCAAGTGGAAGATGATCCTAAGACTGATAAGGAAGTAATAGCTTCAAGAGACTCCTCTTGTTTAGAAGGAGTATCGTAGTGTGATGGTTCACTAAACACCTACAAGTCTAGATTAATGACCAAGGGTATTTTTTTAAAGAAAAGAAGGTATTTATCATTCGACACATATGCACTAGTAGCAAGCACAACGAAAATTAGAGTTTTGTTTGCATTAGATTCCTTGCATGATCTTATATCAAATGGATGTCAAAACAACATTCATAAATAGGAGAACTCAATGAGGAGATTTACATGGAGCAACCATAAGATTATGTGCTTATGATACCTGATTTTGCATACAAGAAAGCACAATTCTAACACAACAAAAGTTGTTAGCAGCAAATGTAAAAGAATATATACAATATTAACACATACATAATAACTTAAAATGATAAAATATGTCGCAATGGCAAGTAATATCTAAATGTCAGTCCCCGGCAACGGCGTCATTTTGATGTTGAGTAATCAAAAGTAAGTAT
Organism: Lathyrus sativus; assembly: GCA_963859935.3. NCBI lineage: Eukaryota > Viridiplantae > Streptophyta > Magnoliopsida > Fabales > Fabaceae > Lathyrus > Lathyrus sativus. The sequence continues at coordinate 40,089,929 of OZ012738.1, read as the reverse complement.
TTTGTTTTTATCGTATCCATAGGGACTGGTGCAATATCAACGTTGTTTAACAGCTAATATGATTTTAAGTGGAAGTTTTGCAAGATATTCGATTTGTAAGTTACCAAATGTAAAAACACATAATTAATAAGGATAGTTTTCAGAGGAATAAGCTTGCTAGAATTGGATTTCATCGATCGATTAAATATGTAAACCACTGATAAGTTATACATAGTCTAAGCATTTATCAATATCATCACGTATCACTTACAAACAGAGTTTATGTCTAAACATCTGATGAGGATTCTACCTTATTGTTTAATCGATGATTTCTCAGCCTATTAAACAATATGACAACATTAAGAAATGATACTTTTGGTGAATATTAAACCTAAATCTATGTCTAGCATTTAGAGTTTAATAGATGATTATCTTGGATCGAGATTAGAATCGTATTTCTCAATATCAATTCAAATCCATAGAGTTAAACAATAAAACTAAGATAACATAGATAATTATTCATAAATACATTGCATATAACGCCATGATAAATGAAAATACATATTATTTCGGTTAACTACAATCAATCCTAACAAGAAAGGTATTTAGCTACTCATGGCTGTTTGATACAAAATGGAGGAATTGAGATGAATCAGCATCAACGGCGATTTCCCGACTCTTGATGCGTATCCAGCTTGTATCCTCATTTTCCCTCTCTTACTATCTATTACAAACTAGTTATTACAATATGTCTATCTAATTTCCTCTTATCATTCAAAATATTTCTGTTGCACCCCTTTTATACTAGTTGAGTTGAGGCACTTTCGCTATGCAAAGTTCTGGTTGCTATGCAAAGTGAGCTTGCTTAACCATGAATAACTTTTAAACCGCCCCTGGGAACCACCATACTTCTCTAAGAGAAGTAAATTTCGCATAGCGAACTTTTATGTGCTTTTCCTCGCGTCTGTCGCTTCAAGCGAACTCTGGTGCTTTTGCTTCTGTTTCTCACTTTGCTATGTGAAGTATTGCTCATGATGCGAACACTGCATAGCGAAGTATTTATCGCGATGCAAAGTTTTTTCATTTTGATTATGTTTCTCTTTTGATGTGGCTCGCTTCCTCTTCACGAAGCGCCCTTCGCATAACGAAGTTTTTGCTCGCAATGTGAAAGTAGCAGGGCATGATTTCTTTTTGCTTGTAGCTGATGTTTTCCTTTGTCATTTCCTGCAAAAGTATAACCATTCAAAAGTAACACATTCTTGGATCATGGTCAGTCAAGTTTCATTGTTTTTAGTTAATGGAAGCAAGAATTTGTCAAGTTTTCACCAAAGATTTGTCAACTATTTGAACCTCCATCAGACACACTGTCTAAGACTTCCCTTGCTCAGATCCTCGATCCAAAACTTCCTTTCTCAGACGCCCCATTTAAGACTTCTCTACTTAGACCTTCTATCTAAGACTTTGCTGCTTAATCAAAATAGATCACGACTTTCAATACTCATGCACACAACAAGAGACTTACTTGGTTTAAGCTTTTCAACTGGAGACTTTGATGCTCAAACACATAGTATGAGACTTTGATCTTAGCTACTGAATAACATGTTCAGCAGAAAAGAGAATAAGGTGTACTTGATTCTGAATTAGAGGTATAAGGCAATAACCTTAACTAAGACCTTAAGCACTCAAGATTTCCATATTACAATAGAGTTTATAATTGCTTGATCTTGCTACTCCTTCATCTGAAAAATCCTTGTTAAGATTCAAACTTGAATCTTCAGCCATATCTATAGCCTTTGCAGAAAATAGTAGTTGAAGAGGTAACATGATCAAGTACCTTTGCCTTTACTCCATAGTACAAGAGACGTTGAAGATGGATTCACATCAGATTCTGAATCTAATGTGTAACATGTTTAACCTTTGAGTCTTTAAAAGGTTCTTTATTGATAGAGTCGTTGAGAACAGATATCCGTAGAGCATGCCAACCTTTCTTGAGCCTTGCAATTTTGTAGACTCTTGCTACCAAGATGATAAGACAATACAACTTGTTTTCTGCAATACAGACAATCCGCAACTTTATCACCAACTCTGAATGGTACCAGATGCTGATATATAATTACCAAGTGTAGTAACTCTTCTAAATGTTGAGGCCTTCAACTCAGAGTCTGCGCCAAGCCACACTAGAAATTGTTTTCTAGACTCTGCCACTCGAAGCTAGCAATAAGCAACTCCCAAGTATGTTCATGTAACACAAATTATGATTATTTATGTACAATTATGTAGAACTTGCATAAATAAAACAAACATCAAATAAATCATTGTTCTTTCAATAATTTTGTTATCATCAAAACTAAAATAGAATATGTCATGAACAAATCTTGTTCTAACATAGGAAACCTTAAGGCTATTTATAATTTACAACAATTTATAGAAGCATCTGCTTATTCAGTAGTGTTGCTCATTGTTGATCTTTTTATTTCTTCATTCAGATAGAGGCGCTAAACACCTTTGTCTTCTTTGACATTCCTTCTTCTTCTTATTCCTTGTTGAAGATTCAACTAGAAACACCAGCTACTTATATAGTATATTTCAGAGAACTAGCGATTGGAGGAGATAACTTGATCAAATGTCTTTGTTCTTCACATAGTGCAAGAGACGTTTAGGATAGATACACAGAAGATCTTGATCTAATTTGTTTAACCACAATGTCTTCAGAAGTATCATGTACTATAGAGTCGTTAAAAGTGGTTATCCGTAAAGCATGTCAACTCTTCTTTAGCCTTGTGAACATAAACTCTAGCTAACAAGCTGATTTGACCATTACAGCTTGCTTTCTGCAGTACAGATATCTTCAACTTTGCTACAACTTCTAAACAATCACCAGAAGCCAATATAATTACCAATTGTAGAAACAATGTGTTACTTCTTCTGATGTTGAGGCCTTCAGCTTCAGAGTCTACTCCAGGCATCACTTAACAAGTGTTCGCCAGATTCTGTATCATCAGAAACACGTAACTCAGCATCACTCAAGTGTGCCTTCATATCAGATTCTGAATATATCTTTTAAGTATAAGAACATGCATACTTGAAAACCCATTAGATAACACCATTATTCTTTTAATACTTTTGTTATCATCAAAACTAAGGATATATGTCATGAATAAATCTTGTTCTAACAGATATTACTCTGCTAATTCTTGTGGAATCTTCTGAAGACTATCTCACTGCATTTCATCTCTACATTTCATCTACATATTGCATCTCTGCATTTCGTCTTTGCATTTCATCTCTGCATTTCATCTTACCTTTTAGGACAAAATTTCGGGTCTTTTCGTATCTAATTGACTTCTACCCTGAAGGTATGAAAACTATGGCAGTTCACCATCCCAGGTTTAAGACAATTAGATAGGGGCAACTTTCATACCCCAATTTTGTCCGTGAATTTTAAAATTTCATGCAACCAACTTTATTTTGCTTTGCTTAGAATTTGGTTTTATAGACAAACCGATTTAATCGATTCTCAAATGTGAAAAAAACTTAGCGAGCAAAAAATTTTGAGATTGGGTTTGCAATTGCCTATTTTATTGACCTACGGTTCACATAATTTAACCTGATGTGATCGTTAAAATTTTTTGACCCCGTTTGCAGTCGCATTTTGATCAGCCTGACCTTTTCAAGTGAGTTTTTAATTGCAAAATTTGATCTTTATCTGTCTGTTTTTCATAACTATATTTTGCATAAATTATTCCAATGCATTCATTTTATTTTATCTCGCATTTTTGCACCCATTTTTAATCATTTTAATTTCTTTCATTTTTAATTTATTTTAACAAAGTGTAAAGAAAAAATAAATAGATACAAATAAATAATCACTTGATTTTATTTGCTTTATTAAAAAAGACTTAATTGCAATTTTGGTCCCCCTACTTTTATTTTTTTTAGTTATGGTCCCACTATTTTGAAAATCTAGAATTTTGGTCCCTCTGTTTTCATTTTTTCATTTTTGATCCCCCTATTTTAAAATCCAGAACTTTGGTCCCTCTATTTTCATTTTTTTTACTTTTGGTCCCCCTATTTTAAGTTTGTTTTGGATTTTAGCCCTCGTCTCAATTGGGAAAGTGGACCAAAAGTTTAAAAAATATATAAATAAGGGAATCAAAATTTCGGATTTTAATATAGGGGATCAAAACTAGAAAAATGAAAATAGGGGGACAAAAATTACAGATTTTAAAATAGAGGGACCAAAAGTAAAAAAAAAAAATGAAAATAGGAGGACCAAAATTGGAATTAAGCTTTAAAAAAAGATTTGATTTTGTTTCATTTAATTTATTTAAACCTCATTTTAATCATTTAAAATATCTAAGAGGAAAAAGTTGGTATTTTGAGTAAGTTAGGAAACCCTAATTGTTAGTGTAACTCATGGCCATTGAATCAAAGTTATCAAGGGCACACAATCAAAGACACAATGATCCATCTCTATATTCTCAAAACTTAAATAAAAATTAAATAAAAAAAGAAGAAGGAAAAACATGACAAGAAGAAAAACAAATGGACACATTTCTCTCTCTCTCTCTCTCTTTCTCTCTCTCTCTCTCTCTCTCTCTCTCTCTCTTTCTCTCTCTCTCTCTCTCTCTCTCTCTCTCTGGGAGGCTCGTTCACTTTCACGTTAAAGAAAAGGTGGAATTGAAAAATAAAAGAAACAAACTGCCACTTGATTGACCAAAACCCCACACGATAAACCAACTATTCCCAATGTCTTTCACACACACAACCCCACCTGAAACTCTCTCTCTCTCTCTCTCTCTCTCTCTCTCTCTCTCTCTCTCTCTCACTCACTTCAAAAAGAGAGACGTGGAAAGGGATGACTCTAATTTTTCTTTCACCATATGACTCTTTCTCCACACATATTTTCTGACTTTATTCCATTGGATCCCCGATACTTCTCCTTACTCTCTCATAATAAACTCTCATCCACCAGTACCCTCAAACGTAACACCATTTATTAACCATAAACGCTCATAAACCCCTCTCCAAAAACCCACCTACATATTCATATTCTCACATGAGAAAATAAAAAAATATAAAGTAAACAAAAACCCTTCCTTTTTCTCACTTTCTTTCGCGTACATCCCACTCTACCTCTTGTAACAAATTTTTCTCCATAAACTGACCACCGTCTTTCTTTAATATGGCATCATCCTCAATTTTTCATCACAACAACTAAATCTAAATTCTACTTTAGCTTACTCCAACAGCTAAACCAACCACCAAAATCATGCCATACAAACAAAATGTGTTACTTCTTCTGATGTTGAGGCCTTCAGCTTCAGAGTCTACTCCAGACATCACTTAGCAAGTGTTTGTCAGATTCTGTATCATCAGAAACACGTAACTCAGCATCACTCAAGTGTGCCTTCATATTAGATTTTTAATATATCTTTTAAGTATAAGAACATGCATACTTGAACACCCATTATGTAACACCATTATTCTTTTAATACTTTTGTTATCATCAAAACTAAGGATATATGTCATGAATAAATCTTGTTCTACCAGATATTACTCTACTAATTCTTGTGAAATCTTCTGAAGACTATCTCACTGCATTTCATCTCTACATATCATCTCCATATTGCATCTCTGCATTTGGTGTTTGCATTTCATCTCCACCTTTTAGGACAAAACTTCGGGTCTTTTCATATCTAATTGACTTCTATCCTAAAGGTATGAAAACTATGACAGTTCATCATCTTGAAAGTCTGAGTTGCATCTAAGAGGGGGTAAATTAGGTTCTTTGAAATTTTCTGATTTTAGAGACTGATTTATTACTTTCTTGAGATATGATGATAGTGTGAAAGCGGTAAAATGCAGAAAGTAAAGAACACCCAGAAATATCCTGGTTCCTTTCACACTCCGAAGGTACTCCAGTCTCATTTCAACACGAAAGAGATTTCACTATAGTTAGGACCAATGTACAATACTTTCTAACCTATAGGTAGATCAAAGGCTCTTAAACACCTTTAAGATCTAAAACACTAAGTGCAGGAAGAACAATCCTCTTCAATGCACACACTTGCTTTCAACAATTCTGAACAGCAAGGGGAAATAAATACAATCTGATTTTGAAATGAGTTTGTAATAATGTATACAATGTTTATCAATGCTGTAGATTGATCTTCTCTTTCAATGAGAGTTTCCACAAATGTCTAAGACTTATTGCTCAAGAATTTTCTTTCAAAGGATATGAAAATTATGCAGAAAATTCTTTATGTAAAGTGATTTTACTTAGATGTGGAAAGATGAAATTGTGATAAAGATTTTGAAAGAGAAATGAAAGAGATGTGTTTTTGAATTTGAAATATTTAGGTATTTATATTACACAAACACCTCTTTGAAAAATCATGCAAATCTCCAGAAAAATTGATGAACAATTGCCATGTTTCAAAGGAAACATTTCATGGAAGATTGGTTGAAGAGACGCAATTTTTCAGAATGATTTTTCAAAAACGTTCAGTGAGCAATCGATTGCACATATAGACCAATCGATTGCACCTTCACAAAAAACACTTGAAAATTCAAATTTTCAACAGAGCAATCGATTGCACCAAAAGGACCAATTGATTACACACTAAAACAAAAGCAAAAAAAGAGAGATTTTCAAGCATGCAATCGATTGCACCAAGGAACCAATCAATTGCTTACTAAAACAGAAGTAACAATGATTTAAAATTTTGATCATGCAATCGATTTCTCTAAGAGTGCAATCGATTGCACTTACAAAAACTTAGAAAAATTTTGTTTTAAAAAGCTTGTGTTAGTGCGAAAAGTAATGTAAAAGATTTTTAATGTTTTGAGCAATCAGGACTTAAACACTTGATGAAAATTCTCATTATACCTTCTGAGGGAAATATTCTTCATGTTAAGTCTTTGTCCTGATTCTGATATCTTGAAATGGTTGATAATCTTTGCCTTCTTTGTCAAGTGATTTTTCTTCATCAAAACATATGTTGATCTCTGAGAATCTTGATTTCACATTCTCCCCCTTTTTGATGATGACAAAGCATTCTCCTTTTGTTGCGATGTTCTTTCCGACAAGTTTTTCTCCCCCTCAGTATATGAAGTGTTAAGAATTTCTAAATTTGTATTGAGGTTCGAAGTAGCCTTGTATTTGTACCTTAAGGATCAAGGAAGGATAACAAGCAAGAAAAGGGTAACATCCTTCTCCCCCGTTTGACATTATCAAAAAGAAGGGAAAAATTGATAAAAAAACAGATATATATATATATATATATATATATATATATATATATATATGTATATGTATATATATATATATATATATATATATATATATATATATATATATATATATATATATATATATATATATATATATATATATATATATATATATATATATATATATATATATATATATATATATATATATATATATATATATATATATATATATATATATATATATATATATATATATATATATATATATATATATATATATATATATATATATATATATATATATATATATATATATATATATATATATATATATATATATATATATATATATATATATATAGACACGAGGCATAAATAATAATTTGAAAATAATGTACCAACTAGTCATAAATTAAAATTACAAATTGAAAGAGTACACATATAGAAAGTACAGAATTTAAGCAACATAAATAAATTTAAGAAAACATAAAGAAACATGTTTAACAAGTTATGACAGATCCATGTTTGGGTCAAAGGGTTGTTGGTTTGGAAATGTTTTTTGGTGAGGTGATGGACGAGTTGGAGGGACAGCCGGGTTAGAAGGATTGTAGGGCGGAATGTATAAGTGAGAGTAGAGATAGGAGAATTGTTGATTGACGGCCTCTTGGAAATTTTTGATCCTAGTGTTTGTCGACTCTTGAATTGCATTGTATTGGTTGTTGATGGAAGTGTTGAGATTTCCAAACTGTTGAGTCATGTAATCCATCAATTGTTGGTTACTAGGGCCATGTTCATTTGGAGGAGGAGGAACATCATCATCTTCTTCATTCTCTTGCTCATCATTTTCATCCATACCTTCACCAAGGTACACAATGGTTTTTGTTTCCGGGTCGTATTTGACGCCCATCTGAGAGTCCACATTCTTGATGGAGATTTTGTTGATATTTGAGTCCATGAGATACTTATCAAATCCTTCAAAATATACTTCAAAATGTTCCAAAATATTTGTAATAAACCATGCATATGGCAGAAACTTTGATTTTTCGTTGATTCCCCGCATGTGAACCAAGATTATATAAGCCCAACTTATTTGAATGCCATGCTTAATTGTATATAAGATCTGCATTTCTAGGTCAGTCACAATGCAGTGATTTCCACCCCTTGGAAACATTATGTATACCATAAAATAATGAAACAGCCGATCATCAATGTTGAAAATACCTGCCGACCATGAGGTTCGAGAGGGTTCCATGCCGCCTAAGGATCTGACACGTTTTACATAGAATTCTGCTTCAGTCATTCGACCAAGACTCCAATAAAATTCTCTTTTGTTGTATGCATTCCAGACTTCTTCGTTTTCTTCATAGAGTCTTCCATCGAAGGTTGGGATATCCAGAATCCTTCCAAGCGTTTTTGAGTGAAGTGGGATTCTCTTTCCTCTAACATATGTTACCATTTTCCTTCTTCCATTTGTAAATTGCTATAGAACAATCGTACCAAATCCGGATAATATGGTCCGGATGAGGAAATCAAGGATTCCAAACCGCATGCAATCAAGGATTCTTGAAAAGAAAAACATTCTTTAGGGAATGATGAGAGAATACCATGCTTTGGGGTTTGCACAATCTTCTTTTGAAAGTACTTAGTGATTCGTTCTTGTTGTTCATCGTTCAAGTGTTGAAGAACAAGTGGAGTCTCTGAAGATGAAGAGGTTGGACCTTTTCCTTTGCTTTATGCTAAAATCTTCTTTTTTGGACGTGAAGCCATGAGAAAATGATGAAAGGATGAAGTTAGGGTTTGTGAGGGAAGGAAGATTTTTTTGTTGAGAGGTTATGTTTTGGAAGAGATGGTTAAGGTTAGTTATGAGAAGTTGGGTTTTATAATGATTAAGAGAGGAGAAAATAGTTATTGTGGGATATGAGTAGTTGATGGCTATTGATGTTTATGACTTTGGAAAAGTAAGAAATTTTGGTCAAAGTCTTGAGAATAGGGCTAAGTACGTAAGAGATAGTCATAAGTAGGTAAAAATTATAATGATAGGGTAATTGGAAAGGTTAAAAGCACATGGATCTATTAAATAAATATAGAAAAAACAGATTTACAGTAGGTGCAATCGATTGGCACAGTGGTGTAATCGATTGCTCTACAAAACAGAAATGAAATAAAACAAAAGTTGCGGGGTGCAATCGATTGAAACTAGGGTGCAATCGATTGCAAGCTTCAAAAGTTAAAAATATTTAGGAAACTTACAGTGAGTAATCGATTAATACAGAGGTGCAATCGATTGTAGGTAGTGAAAATTGAGAAAAATACCTTCATCGGATTTCTCGTCAAACTTACCGAGATTATCTTTGTCATTGTTCAAGACAAAGCATCTACACCCAAATCTGTGAAAGAATGATATGTTCGGTTTTCTCCTTTTGAAGAGTTCATAGGGGGTCTTCTTGAGAATTGGTCTGATGTTGACACGATTACTTACAAAACATGTCGTGCTTACCGCATCTGTCCAAAAAATATTTAGGAAGATTTGAATCGCTAAACATTGTTCTTGCAAGTTTCACCAACGACCGATTCTTTCTTTCTACGACACCATTTTGTTGTGGAGTTCTTGGTGCAGAGAAGTTGTTTGAGATTCCATTTTCTTCTCAAAATTCTTCAAATAAAGCATTCTGGAATTCTCCACTATGGTCACTTCTAATGGAGACAATTGAGAGTGACTTCTCATTCTCAATTTGTTTTGCATACTTCTTGAATGCCTTGAGAGCTTCACTTTTCTGCACTAAGAAGAAAGTCCATGTATATATAGAGAAGTCATCAACAATTACTAATGCATAAACATTATCTCCAAAACTTTTTGTTCTTAATGGTCCAAAGAGATCCATGTGTAATAATTGTAGTGGCCTTGTTGTGGACACCACATTCTTGGATATGAAATTTGATTTGGTCTGTTTCCCTTTTTGGCATGCACCATACAATCTATCTTTGATTAATTTTATCTTTGGAAGACCAACAACTAAGTCATGTTTGATCAATTTGTTCAAATGCTCCATATGAATGTGAGCAAATCTTTTGTGCCATAACCAAGAGTCGTTGTTGTTTTCCATAAGACACTTAACCTTCAAAGACATGTTATCAAGGGAAATCATGAAAATATTGTTAATTCTATTACCTTTTAACATTACCTCATGAGTGACTTTGTTTTCTATCAAACATTCATCTTTAGTGAAGTTGATTCTGAAACCTCTATCACAAATTTGGCTAATGCTAAGTAGGTTATGCTTTAGGCCTTCTACATAGAGGACATCTTCTATGGTTGTGAAATGTGGTGCACCAATGCTGCCTACGCCAAGGATCTTTCCTTTGTTGTTATCACCATAGGTTACAGATCCTTTGGCCTTAAGCGTTAGATGTGAAAATTTGGTAAGGTCACCCGTCATATGCCTTGAACACCCACTATCAAGATACCACTGATATGAAGAGGTCTTCAAGCATTCCTATAAAACAAAGTTAAGTTTCATTAGGTACCCAAACCGCCTTGGATCCTTCATAGTTAGTGTCTTTCTTGACCCACACATAATGCCCTTTTGCAACACTAAAGTTTCTTACATAATAGGCATTAGGTGTATGGCCTTTGATACCACAATAAAAACAGGTGGGATCAAAATTACTTTTGTATCTAGGAGGATAAGACTTTTTCTTACTAGATACTTTCTTCTTGGGTATTGATGGACCACTTTAGACTTGACCACTTTCTCTTTAAGAGTTTGTTCACTAGCTTTAACAAAGATGGTTTTGTTGGAACTTGGTTTAGAAAATTTTGAGTAACCAAGTCCACTTTTATCATTTGAGAATCTTTGTTGACTAATAACAGCCTCTAGTCCAATCTGTCCTTTTTCATACCTCTCAAGGACTCTTTTTAATTGGACAATTTAAAATGAAAGTGACTCACACTTTGTGCATGCAAAATTCTGTTTTTGATTACTAATTAATTTCTGTTTTTCATCTTTGAAATTATTTTCCATTGTCTTAACCTTTTTCTCTAAAATTGATATTTTATTCTTTTGTGATGAAATGGTTTTGTACAGAATTTTCCATTCGCCCAGAAGTTCATCAATTGCCCCTTGAGCATCATTATCATAAATTGAAAAATTATTACTAACTTTGTTGTCTTCATCATAAGAATGATGTGAGGCCATTAGTGCTAGACTTGTGCTTTGATCACTATCCGATTTTGATGAAGAACTTATCTCGTTATCCTCCCATGCTACATATGTTTTATTTTTCTCGAACCCTTTTTGCTTTTATAGGCATCGTTCTTGGAGATTTTAAGACAGTTTGGTTTGATGTGTCCTTGTTTTCCACATTCATAGCATTTGACATCTTGTGTGGATGTTAACGCCTCCTTCTCTTTGTTCTTTGAAAACTTCTTCCTTTTCATATAGTCAGAATTTCGAATATTATTTTTAGAACCAAAATATTTTTTCTAACCTTTTTACGAGAAGCATGAAGCTTTCGTCTTCAACTGGATCGTCTGCTTTTTCTACTTCTTTGGAATCAACCTTTAATGCGATGCTTTTAGATTTCTTCTCTTGATTCTCATGTTTTTCTAATCGCCTAAGTTCCGTCTCATATTCTTGGAGTTTTCCAAACAGTGTAGCGGATGTCATCGTGGATAGACTTTTCTTTTCAGAAATTGCTGTCACCTTGGGCTGCCATTCTCTGGACAAAGATCTAAGCACTTTAAGATTTAATTCATCATTAGTTAATGTCTTACGGAGTGCTATGAGATGATTTGCCAAGTGCACGAATCTTTTCTACAGATCAAGAATTGATTCTCCTGGCTGCATTCTGAATAACTCGTATTCCTGAATCAACGTGTTTAATCTTGATCTCTTAACTTCAATGGTTCCCTCATGGGTTTCCACTAAAGTATCCCAGATTTCCTTTGTTGATGTACATGTTGAGACACGAAAGAATTCATCCATGCTTAGTGCACTTTGCAGAAGATTGATTTCCTTTTTGTCATAGAGAACCTTTTTCTTATCATCGTCATCCCACGAAGCTCTGGGCTTTGTTGATCCAACACTGTTAACGACCATTGTAGGAACAAAGGGGCCATTTTGGACAATATCTCATATTTCATCTCCTTGTGCTTCTAAGTGAGCCTTCATGCGAATTTTCCAGAAATCAAAATATTCACCACAAAATATTGTATGCTCGTCGCTACTACCACCGTCTTTAAATACACCTCTATTGTTTGCGGAAGCCATACTAGATCGATTAGGAACAGGTTACCTAAACCTGCTCTGATTCCAATTGAAAGTCTGAGTTGCACCTAAGAAGGGGGGGGGGGTGAATTAGGTTCTTTGAAAATTTCTGGTTTTAGAGACTGATTTATTACTTTCTTGAGATATGATGATAGTATGAAAGTGGTAAAGTGCAGAAAGTAAAGAACACCCAGAAATATCCTGATTCCCTTCACACTCCAAAGGTACTCCAGTCCCCTTTCAACACGAAAGAGATTTCACTATAGTTAGGATCAGTGTACAATACTTTCTAACCTATAGGTAGATCAAAGGCTCTTAAACACCTTTAAGATCTAAAACACTAAGTGCTGGAAGAACAACCCTCTTCAATGCACACACTTGCTTTCAACAATCCTGAACAACAAGGAAAAATAAATACAATATGATTTTGTAATGAGTTTGTAACAATGTATACAATGTTTATCAATGTTGTAGATTGATCTTCTCTTTCAATGAGAGTTTCCGCAAATGTCTAAGACTTATTGCTCAAGAATTTTCTTTCAAAGGATCTGAAAATTATGCAGAAAATTCTTTATGCAAAGTGATTTTACTTAGATGTGGAAAGATGAAGTTGTGATAAAGATTTTGAAAGAGAATTGAAAGAGATGTGTTTCTGAATTTGAAAGATTTAGGTATTTATATTACACAAACACCTCTTTGAAAAATCATGCAAATCTCCAGAAAAATTGATGAACAATTGCCATGTTTCAAAGGAAACATTTCATGGAAGATTGGTTGAAGAGATGCAATTTTTCATAATGATTTTTCAAAAACGTTCAGTGAGCAATCAATTGCACATATAGACCAATCGATTGCACCTTCACAAAAAACACTTGAAAATTCAAATTTTCAACAGAGCAATCGATTGCAGCAAAAGGACCAATCAATTGCACACTAAAACAGAAGTGAAAAAAGAGATATTTTCAAGCATGCAATCGATTGCACCAAGGCACCAATTGATTGCTTACTAAAACAAAAGCAAAAATGATTTAAAATTTTGATCATGCAATCGATTGCTCTAAGAGTGCAATCGATTGCACTTACAAAAACTTAGAAAAATTCTATTTTAAAAAGCTTGTGTTAGTGTCAAAAGTAATGTAAAATATTTTTAATGTTTTGAGCAATAAGGACTTAAACACTTGATGAAAATTCTCATTATACCTTCTGAGAGAAATATTCTTTATGTTAAGTCTTTGTCCTGATTCTGATATCTTGAAATGGTTGATCATCTTTGCCTTTTTTGTCAAGTGATTTATCTTCATCAAAACATAGGTTGATCTCTGAGAATCTTGATTTCACACATCTCAGGTTTAAGACGATTAGATAGGGGCAACTTTCATACCCCAATTTTGTCCGTGCATTTTTAAATTTCATGCATCCAACTTTATTTTACTTTGCTTAGAGTTCAGTTTTATAGACAGTCAGGTTTAATCGATTCTCAAATGTGCAAAAAACTTAGCGGACAAAAACTTTCAAGATAGGATTTGAAATCGCCTATTTTATTGACCTACGGTTCACGTAATTTAACCTGATGTGCTCGTTTAGATTTTTTGACCCCGTTTGCGGTCGCATTTTGATCAGCCGACCTTTTCAACCAGGAGTTTCTAATTGCAAAATTTGATCTTTATCTGTCTGTTTTTTATAACTATATTTTGCATAAATTATTCCAATGCATTCATTTTATTTTATCGCACATTTTTGCGCCTATTTTTAATCATTTTAATTTCTTTTATTTTTAATCAAAATGTCAAGAAAAAATAAATAGATAGAAATAAATAATCACTTGAATTTTATTTACTTTATTAAAAAAATGCTTAATTGCAATTTTGGTCCCCCTATTTTTATTTTTATTAGTTATGGTCTCCCTATTTTAAAATTCAGAAATTTAATCCCTCTGTTTTCATTTATTTATTTATTTTCGATCCCCCTATTTTAAAATTCGGAACATTGGTCTCTCTATTTTCATTTTTTTTATACTTTTCGTCCCCCTATTTTAAGTTTGTTTTGGATTTTAGTCCCCTTCTCAATTGTGAAAGGGGACCAAAAGTCTAAAAAAAAAAAATATAAGGGGATCAAAATTTTGACTTTTAATATAAGGGATCAAAACTAAAAAAAAATGAAAATAGGGGGACAAAAAATTCCAGATTTTAAAATAGGGGGACCAAAAGTAAAAAAAACGAAAATAGTCGGACCAAAATTGGAATTAAGTTTTAAAAAAAGATTTGATTTTGTTTCATTTAATTTATTTAAACCTCATTTTAATCATTTAAAATGTCTAAGAGGACAAAGTTGGTAGTTTTAGTAAGTTAGAAAACCCTAATTCTTAGTGTAACTCATGGTCATTGAATCAAAGTTGTCAAGGGTACACAATCAAAGACATAATGATCCATCTCTACATTCTCACAACTTAAATAAACATTAAATAAAAAAAGAAGAAGGAAAACATGACAAGAAGAAAAACAAATGGACACATCTCTCTCTCTCTCTCTCTCTCTCATTGGGAGGCTCGCTCACTTTCACGTTAAAGAAAAGGTGGAATTGAAAAAATAAAAGAAACAAACTGCCACTTGATTGACCAAGACCCCACACGACAAACCAACTATTCCCAACGTCTCTCACACGCACAACCCCACCTAAAACTCTCTCTCTCTTTCTCTCTCTCTCTCTCTCTCTCTCTCTCTCTCTCTCAATTCAAAAAGAGAGACGTAGAAAGGGATGACTCCAATTTTTCTTTCACCATATGAGTCTTTCTCCACACATATTTCCTAACTTTATTCCATTGGATCCCCGAGACTTCTCCTTACTCTCTCATAATAAACTCTCATCCACCAGTACCCTCAAACGTATTCATACTCTCACATGAGAAAATAAAAAAGATAAAGTGAACAAAAACCTTTCCTCTTTCTCACCTTCTTTCGCGCATACATCCCACTCTCCCTCTTGTAACAATTTTTTCTCCATAAACTGACCACTACCTTTCTTTAATATGTCATCATCCTCAACTTTTCATCACAACAACTAAATCTAACTTCTCCTTTAGCTTACTCCAACGGCTGAACCAACCACCACAACCCTTCTTCATACTTCTCCGATCCGAAACCCATAATCGTACCTCTACATTGGCACTACCCTTCAAAGCACAACAACCGTGCGACTCACCTGCGCACCTCTACATACTCACAGTCACTCCATAATATACATCACCATAACCACACCATATAACACTACCTCCATTCAAATCATTGGATAATCCATATATAAACCACCCACATCAACCGCGATTCAATCGTCTTTCCAACCACACTCCGCCACGAGTAGCTTTCTCTCACCGTCGTTCATCAAACACACCACCAACCAAGCTTTCACGATTACTCCTTCCAACAACCTATACTCCCTAAAAATGCATTGTCTCACGATTAACCGCCATTGTGGCAAATATTCTGGTCATCGTCATTAACGAAACCATACACTCTAGCCGTTTTCCTTCAACAACTCATAACACATAACTCATCAACTCACTCACAAACGTGTCCAACTCAGAGTCGGCCGCTGCAACATCGTACCAAGTGTAACACCCCCTTTCTATTCCCCCAAATAAACAAATAAATCACTTAATCACTTATTGAAATTTCGTCAGAGTAAATTTAAAATATGGTATAAAAGGAGCATGTCACACATACATGAAAATAAATCATACAACACCTGCTCAAAATGACATGTAACAGTGGGGTAGTTTTGAAATAGAGGACTTGGTCCTTACACCCACATTTCAATTTTCGAAATATCAGCGGAAGATTAAAACATTAAACCATTTGAAAACATAATATCATAAATATACATATCAAATCAGTTTGTTCATCACATCATCATGGTTTTACAAAACACATTTGCCAACAGATACATATACAATGTATCTCAAAATAATGTTATACAGTCTATCTACCCGGTGCTACATATCAGAGCGACCCGACAAAAGAATGAAGATAAAACTTCACAAAAAGAACCTCCAGCAACCTAATCTGCAATGCCTCATAGAGCATTATAAAACAGCAGAAGGGTGAGAAATATTATCATAATAATCAATGCATATAAATATATATACATATACGAAAATAAAGATACAAATATTTCACAATTCTCACCACAAATCATTCATAACTCATTATACATTTCACGACATGTATAAACACATATGAATAATCACAAAACATCTTTCACCAACACACCAATCCATTATTCACAATCCACCAAATCACCAATTCACATACAAACATAATTCATATAACAATGACATCAATGCTATGTGACTCAACACAACTCAATGCAACTCAATGCCATGTGGTACCAACACTTGTTATCATTTTTCGGTTTTTACATTTAAACCGGGTCCACCCTTCTAGACCGATAACAACAAAGCTCGTTCCCTAAGCTTTCAAACCCACCCTTCTAGGTTTGGGACAAGCCACTAGTCTCCACGAAACTAGCAAACATTGCCTCTTGACTAAATGATGCATATGCAATCAACCACAAATGCACTTAAGACCGATCTCACGTCTTAATCACATGCATTCAAATAATTCCTCCCTTCAAGAATTAAAACAAGATTGCATACACAACATATCATAAAATCACGTATTCATACTTTACAACATCATGTTTATCAAACAATGCACACATATCTTACAATATGCTCCCATGCATTAATTCACAATAATCGGATACAACAAATATGCATTCATAATTCAACCTCATTACCTTTTCAAACAATGCACACATATTCACAATATGTTCTCATGCATTCACAATATCGCATACAATCAATATGCATTTACACTTCAATATCATTACCACATTTATCAAGCAATGCACACATATTCACAATATGCTCTCATGCATTCTTCACATACAAACAATATGCATATATTTGTCAAAAGACTATATTTCATAATCGATTCCACCATCTAGGATTCACGTCATAAGGCTACCCACAACATATCATATCACAACATGCACAAGCTATACGTTATATAACAAAAGTATTCTGCACAATAACACATCAATCACACACATTCGCGACGGTAAAAATCAACACAACAATATGTTTTCAATTTTCTGCTATAATTGAACCAGGTACAGGCCTCAAAGCCATTTTTTATAGAAAGATAATCTCGTTAACTTACCAACGCTTCGAACGGGGGTCAAAACCGACTTACGGTTCAAGAGTTATGAATTTTCGAAGTTTTCCGGAAAACCAGAATTTTGCCTAAACACGGCTACAGGATTTTGCATTTTCGCCCGAAAATCCGACCGATTCAATTCTTTTTTTCGAAACAAACACATACTCATACTCACCTAACATATAGCAGTGAATTAGAACCATTAAACACGATTTCTACGACGTCCGATTTCCACTCAAATCTCAAACCCTCAATTATCCAAAAATGTCAAAACTCACAAACTCAACCAAATTCAATCAAACGAAATCCAATAATCACGACTAAATATTATCCGACTAAACTACGCAATTTATTTTGAATTCTAACCGTTCAAAACTCGATTCTACCGATTAAACCATTTATGCCCTAGAATGGAAAATGGAGAAAAACACCCAAACAAACTCAAACAATCCATACATAATCACATACATTGATAAGATAGTGATATTTCACACCCTTACCTTGCTCAAATCGATGCTTGAGAGTTGTTCTTGATGAAAATCCAAGCTTTGCTCTTTTCTTCCCTTTTTCTCCTCTTCCACTTTCTTTCTCTTCTTTCTCCTTCTTATGTTTCTAACTTTCTATTTCTTTTCCAAATTTCCTTTATATCACATTCTATCCAATTTCCTTCCAATTTATTTTCCTCTCAAACATCTACCAATTTAATAAATAATCACTCAATTAATTAAATAAACCCCATAATTCATTTAATTAATTAAAATAATCACTTAATTAAAATTGGATTGTTACACCGAGCACCTCATTTCGACTACTTCTACCACTGCACAAATAAGTTACCACAATGTTGGCATCAACTTCTCTTCGTTCCTCAACAAAGACAACATAACTACTCATGTCGGTAATGATTTAGATTTGTGCCTATTCTAATTGTTGTGTTTCATAATGTACATAAATTCGATTTTCTTCTGGTTTTAATGTTGTGAGCTTATTGTTGGATTTTATTTTTATATTTTGGATTCTGAAATAATTTTTAAATATTGTATATGTCGTGTTGCTATTGGCTTGTTGTTTTTAGCATTGGGTAAATCAGATTTAATATGTGGATTCGATATTGTGTATATGTCGATATGTCGTTGGATTTTCGATTCGATATATTGATGTAATATTTCGCCACGCTGCAATCCTTGCGTGCGACATTCCTCTCTTGTTATCATTACATATAAATCGACTTTGAGCATAATATGGTTAGCTTTATATGCGTCTTTTTTCGATAATGCTCACTTTATTTTCAGTTACGGTGTATTATGTCATTACGGTATGATTCCATTTGTTTTACCACTGCGCGCGTTAAGCTTCATCTCGTTACAATTTTGCTTCTTTGCATTATATTTTGTTTGCATTTCGATTTATTTGTGATGATACGCTTCGCGTTAGCAATCCTTTTTTCAATCCGCACGCATTAACTCTTTCTGACATTTGTAATTCGTGGTCATTACGTTGCTTGTATCAATTCTTTGCGTCTTGAACCATCCATTTCATTACGACATGACATTGCGTATGTTAAAATTTGATTTCATTAGGTTCTCGTTTCTCGCGTTATGATTCATTGTGTCTTGACTTATTTGCGATGAACACACTCATGTGTTAGCAACTTGTGATCCAATTTTTGTTGAGATACAACAATTCAATGTCATTACATTTAAATCGAATTTGATTCTACTTTGGTAGCTTTGCCTCCCACGTCTTCGTGTTACGCAACATTGATTTGCGTCCTCATGTTGTGATCTTGATCCGTGCACGCTTCGGTTTCATTTTCTTTCTTGATTTAATTATGATGAATGTGTGCGTAATTATTGTGTATGTGCTCCTACCCTCTTACCATGTTGCATTTATGCTTTGTTATATTGCGATTTGATTTTATTTTGTGGCGTTACGCCTTATGCTAGAGTTTGTGTCTCACCCTAGAATTCACAACCTTCGCGATGCAATTCGCGATTTTGCGTTACGATTCTCACCTTTCATTTATTCTTCAACCATTTTTACATTCGATTCAAAACCATTTTAACAATTTGCTTCGCAACGCAAATCAAACGCTTGACCCAACATCAAGCTCTTTTCTTAATTAAAATCGAAACGAATAATCCATACTTTGACTATTTCAAATAATAAGAAAAGAAAAATGCTATCTGGGAGAAAGGTCTATTCATATCCCCGAGTGTTAGGCCCAGGCCGTAACAACTTGTAAGTCATAAATACTCATCTTTCGCCAAAATTCAAATGCATCTCGTTTTTGTAATAAATTGAAGAAAAAAAGACTACCTGGTTGTAATGTCCAGCCATAGTCCCGAATAATTGACCTCAAGCTATTGTAACTTACAAGCCTAAGTATTTGCCTTTCGTTCAGAACACTTGTAAATATTCAAACCTTTTTGGAACAAAATGGAAGAAAAAGACTACTTAAGTGCAATGTCTAGTCATAGTCCAGAGTATTAGACCCAAGCTGTAATAACTTGCAAGTCATAAATACTCATCTTCCAACCCTATAACATACTTAACCAATCAAACCTATCTTTTCTCGATGTTGCACGATCGAACTCTTTTTCCCAAACAAACATTATTTAGTTCCTTCTACCACAATACAAACAAACGCTCAAGCCTCCCATGCGCGAGTAGTATACAAGCAACACTTAACCACTAGAATGCAATCAAGCAGGATCCTTTCCCTTGAGTACGATGGGCGTGACGGGTGCTAACCTTCCCCTTGTGTAATCGACTCCTGAACATGAATTTGGTTGCAACAAACATTTCCTTTTTCTTTTATTTATTATATCGGTGTTTTTCATTTTCTTCTTTGGAATAAATAAAATTTGGTGGCGACTCTGTTCATATCATTTTTTGCGTTATATGCTCGAATGCGACTGCGTATCTTTCGCTAAAATCGAATAATCCACAAATATTTGTTATCCAGAACTATGTAGCCTTGAGTTCTCCATCGCACATGAGGATACGTAGAAGCAAGATTCAACGCCTTGTCAAACACCTAATAATAAAATTATTTTTATTCACTTTATTTTCCCTTTTAATAACTAGAAGAAAGCAAATAACAAAAGATAACACTTATTCACAAAACTAACTTAATGGCCCCCGTTGAGTAGAACATATGTGAGGGGTGTTAATACTTTCCTCTCACATAATCGACTTCCAAACTCGAATTTGATTGCGACGGTCATTTTTTTTTCTTTAAGGATTTTATCGACATTTTCCATTTTCTTTTGAAATATATAAACTTTGGCAACAACTCTATTATCATCTAGAGCGTGCGAGGGCTCATGGTATTTTTCGCGTTGCGACAGGATAGACCTGCAAAGTTAGAACTCCAACGTCTAGGTTAATTTAAAATTTAAGATGAATGTAGTATAAAAATTAAGATCAAAGATTGTACTTTAAATATTGTGTGTGATATCTTTTATATGTTGGATCATTTTAAGTGAGTTGGTGTTAGATTGGGCCATTGACTTTTTTGGCCCTCGGCCAACCCATAACACTTCAATCTCTTGATTGAATAGAAAATAAAAAGGGAGAAATGTAATTATTTTTTAAATGATAAAAAACCCTAAATTTAAAAAAGTAAAGCATTTAATTATTTTAGTTGAAATAATAAAATAAAATAAATTATATTGTTACATTTAATATTTTTAATTGAGTTAACTACTGAGATATTTACTTAAATAGTTAATTAACTTTATTCAACTCATTTAAATGTAAGTTTATTATTTTAATTTGAAAAGGTGTGTTTTTATATAAAATTAATTAAAAATTAATAATACATATGAAAACAAAGTATTTATCTTTAGCTATCATGTACATTTATGTATGTTAAATTAAAGCTACAACATACATATACAATTGCTTGTAGAAATTTTCTCAAAATAACAAATTTTTTGGAATAGATATTTTCTATACGAGTAACGACAAAAGCAATAAATATGAAAAGAAGAGAACTAAGAAAATGGAAAACCCTAATGGTGAAAGAAAAGAGGAGAGTGCAGAGTAACAGAGTTGTATATTGCTGGCAATGAGCGCAGTTTCTGTGTACTATTCCGGTTAGGTGAGAAAGAAATCAGCACAGAACACGATGAGACTGGTTGATTGATTGAAATACAATAGATAACGAAAAAATGTAGGGTTAATCCAATGAGAAGAAAACACGAGAACATGGATAACGTAACAGTTTCATGGAACCGATGCATTGTGATATCATGTCTGACGCAACGGCGCTGGAACTCTGCATCATTTGCAATGCATCTAGGAAACCCCAATCCTACGCTTACGTTAACATGTTCTCATGGTTTATCATCGCCTCTGCTCTGTTGCTGTTTTAGGGTTCCAATATCCAACAAAGAAATTATCTAGGAAACCTCACTCTTCTGCTTACTTCGTCCGTCACAATCTATGTCATGTTGTATACTTACTGGGATTTCGTTGCATTGTTTTGTTATATGCTGTAGTATGCGATTGTTTGCAGTATAATTAACTTTTGTTCCACAGTTACAAGTTAATAATATTTAAATATTCATTTATCACGTTTTATACTAGAGATAGATGAGTTATTGTTTTGAGTTCATAACTTTTAACCATTGTTTCTCAACTATTATTTCCGGATGAATGCATTTTTAAAGAAGAAAAAGTTAGGGAAACAATATGAATGAATTTAAAAACTCAACATGCATACATTTTTTAAATATTAAATATCAAGTGTGCATTTTTTTAAGGAACTTGTTAAAAAGGATAACTTGAAACTACAAGATGAATAGCTGGCCCAAAGGTTAACTTGAAACTACAAGATGAATAGCTGGCCCAATCAAATTAGAGGTCCAGCTCTAATTTAAAAATAGGTTAAAATTTTTAAAAAATAATACAATTATAATTATTAAAATTAACACAAAAAATATAATTGTATATTGATAAAAATAATATTAGTTATAATTTTTATCACTTTGATCAATCTCATTTTTCTTAAATGTATTAGATTTTTATTATAACTTTTTTCTTTAATTTATTTGATTTTTTAATAATATTTTTTATATTTATTAATATTAATATAAAAAAATAGACTTTTTAAAATTTTAGGACCCTGTGCTGTAGAGTCTGTTGCTCTGCACAGGGTCGGGTCTATTGATTAATAATTGAATGTTGAGAGAAAGTGAGAGAGAGAGTAATTGAGGATGAAAAATATGTACATTAATTCATTCATAATATATTTAAATTGTATATATACACAATAATACAAGATGTGGTACAATTATGAAACAAATAAAACTGAAAACTCTCAGGTGTAATCGGTTGCACTATTATGTCAACTGATTACATTCAACCACGGACTTACTTTTCAATTAAAAAGTTCCAAGTGTAACCGATTGACATATAATGTCAACCAGTTGCATTTAGTAATTGTAAGTTTTGTTTGACAAATATAAAGGGGTGTAATCGATTACACTAATATGTCAACTGGTTACATGCACGTGAGTGACTCTTTTCTCTTAACACAACACCTTAATTCACGTGCTCCAAGTCTTCCATGCCCATTAGCTTCTTCAATCTCTTAAGCACTTCAATTGTGACTCATTTGATAAGCAAATCGGTCACTTGGTTTTCACTTTTACAATACCTTAATCTCAACATTCCTTCACTAACAAGTTCTCTCAAGTAGCGAAACATCATCTCATATGTTTGCTCCTCCCATCTGCAATGAGATTCTTAACAACGTTTATAGCAAAAACATTATCAACCATTAGAGTTATAATGTCAGCCTCTTCGTTGCCCAACTCCTTTAACAGATTCTTCAATCACACGGCTTGGCACGCACACAACGAAGCTGTAATATACTCGATCTCATAAGTGAAAAATGTTGAAATCACCATCGTCATTGATCTCACTGTCTTGGAATAACGCACAATCTTGGAGTCTTGCAGGTAAACCTCTTTGTCTTAATGATCTCCTCGCATAATCTTCCATTTGGGCTTCAACGGGGGTTGGTTCTGTACCTTCTAACCTTGCGATTACAAACAGTTTTCTCTTCCTCACACTTAGCGTTTTAGTTTCAACCATCTCAAATCTCTCTCAGGAGTATCACGTCTTCTTCGCCATATACATATTGCCTTTTCTTCTCTAATATCTACTCTCTTATATTTTTTCTTTTTCACCTTCTCATTTTTATACTACGGTTCTCTCTTCCAATTTCATTTTTATCTCATTTTTTCTTCTCTAATCTCTCATCTCTTTTATTTTTTAGTTTTCATCTTCGCTTATCTTTCATCTCCTCTATCTTTTTTATTTTATTATAATATTTTTTATATTGTTTTATGTTATTCACTATTACATATTTGGTCTATAATAGCACATATTTAATAGCACTTAATTGAGAAGTACTATTAAATATATTAGGCTAAGATCTATAATAGCGCTCACTAGTGCAAAAAGAACAATATGATTTTAAAATTTATTCCCAATATACTAAAAACGGGTGTAAATAAGAAACATGGAGCCGATTTCGTAAATAAAGTCTCATTTAATGTATTATCACGTGACAATATACACCCTATTTTTTAGAAACGATTGTAAACTAAAAATGTTATTATAATCAAATCTCTTTTACTCCCGTTAAATTAAAAACTGGTGTAAATTTAGATGGATTGGAAAAAAAATTATTTAAATTTATAAACCAAAATATTAATCCTAAACACATTAATAAACCACAATCTATTTTATCAAGAGTTAATTATCTGATTAAATAAATATTAATGGTATAAATTTATTAAGTGAATATTAAATAAAATAACTCAAATACATTAACAAATTAACATACTTTCATTTCTCTTCCATCGATCAAAACACTTCGGAAACCCATCGATTATCCTATCTGAAAGACATCCTCTCATCGCACTTCCTCTCTGAAACCATTTCCCATTGCACATCCTCTCTGAAATCTAAATCTCTTATCGATTATCCATTCTCTCCGAAACCCACATTTGTTCTCGTATCTCTCATTACACGACTTTTAGGTACAACATTATGGTTTTAGGGTTTAATCATTTAGGTAGAAAATTAGGTTGGTAGAAAGTTACTGTTAGAACAAGATTTGGTTTTGCCAAATATCTCAAAGTTTTGATAATAACAAAGTAGTATTTGTGTGAGAATAACTTTGATACTCTAACGTTTGTTTTTCTGAAGAATTAACAAACAGGTTCAGGCTCTGATAGAAAAAGCTCTGACTCTGATAAAGACCATGTGCAACGTCACTCTGATCTGACCAAAGTCGCTTCTGCGCTATAAGAAGCAAGTATGCTTCTGATCTACTCACATTTAGAAAGTTTCTAAGAAGACAATGTGTTGCTGCTGGAATACTCTCTTGGATTATGATTCTGAGCATGACTCTAATGTTTTACTTCTGAAAGCTTTCTAGCTTCTAAATTCATTATCTTCTAAAGACTAAGTGCTGAAGACTCTAAAGACAAGGTTCTGCTGAACAAAGTTTTGAAGACTCTAAAGACTTAAGTTTTTGAAGATTAAGTGCTGAAGACTCTGAAGACAAAGTTATGTTGAACGACATTCTAAAGACTCTGAAGACTTAAGCTAGTAAAGAACAAGGGTTCTAAAGACTGAGTGCCTAAGACTCTGAAGATAAGGTTCTGGTGAACAAGTTCTGAAGACTCAAGACTCTGAAGACCTAGTGATCAACTTTTCTACTCATGCTTCAATCATCTTTATTCAGAATTCTTTGATGTATAGCAGATAAGCTCAAACGTTTATGAGGGAAAATAGTACATAGTATGTTTCAATGTTCCATTCCACTACCATTCCACTACCCTGATTTGGTGGTACAAAGGACAACTTTTGTGTATGATTTTCATCCCTGCGTAACGATATTATTTCAAGTTGTCAACTATCTAAAGGATATTCCTGATCTACCCTCCAACAGATCTTTTTCTGTCTATATAAGGAATTGATGACTTGAAGAAAATAGAGTGTGATATAACAACATATACACCGATTGAAAAAGAATGAATGACAGGAAGTGAACAATCTATGAAGAACTGAAGCAACAATATTGAAGCACCACAATATAAAGAAATAACATTATTCATACTGTGATAGTTTCTTTAAGTCATTTGAGCTATTAACAATGTTTATATCTGCTTGTGTAGAAGCAACTCATTGTAAACATTTTTGTTTAAACAGTTGTTTGTAACTCCTTAAGGGACCATTTGAGTCAGAATCCTTAAGAAACGACAATTAGTCTTTATTGTTATTCACCAGCGGTTGGTAGTGCAGATTGTAATTCCTTAAGGGACCAGTTGGATCATAATCCTTAAGAAGAGACAGTTTGTCTTTGTTGTTAGTCACCAGCGGTTGCTAGTGCAGATTATAATTCCTTAAGGGACCAGTTGAGTCAGAATCTTTAATAAGAGATAGTTAGTCTATGTTGTTAGTCACCAGCGGTTGCTAGTGCAATGTAATCAGTTGATTATAGTGGATTAAGTCCTTGTGTATAAGGTGAAATCACTTTGGCAGGTGGACTGGATTAGCTTGATAGTTTTCAAGTGAGCCATGATATATCGTGTGTCTTTCTCTCGTGTTAATCTATTTGTGATCTTTGTCTGGGTTTCACAAAAAGCTTTCATTTTTGAAAACCCAATTCAAACCCCCATTTCTTGTGTTTTCTCACACCTTCAATTAACATCAGAGCTCCGAATATGATTGTGATAAAACGTTTTATCAACATTTCACTATGTTCATTACCGATTCAATATTTGTGTGAGATATCATGGTTGCTGCTAATACTAATCTTATTCCAGATGAGAAAGATCACTACAGTGTCAAACTACTAGCCTTTGATGGTGAAAAGTTTGACTACTAGAAAGATAGAATTGAAAGTTTCTTTCTTGGTTACGATGTAGATATTTGAGGTTTTGTAGTTGATGGCTATATTCACCCAATTGATGCTGAAGGAGTAGAAGTATCAAGAAGTGCTATGACCAACCAACAAAAAAAAGATTACAAGAATCATCACAAGGCAATAACGATACTGCTAAATGATATCTCTTATACTTTGTGTGAGAAGATAACAAACTGAGGTACTGCCAAGTCTATTTTTTATTCTCTAAGAATGACTTATGAAGGAAATGCTCAAGTTAAGGAGACAAAGGACCTTGCCTTAATCCAGAAATATGAGGCATTCAGAATGGAGGATGATGAAATAGTTGAGAATAGTTTTCAAGGTTTCAAATGCTAGTCGTAGAACTTAAAGTTCAGGACAAAGAATACTCAACTATTGATCATGTCAAAAAGATCATCAGAAGCCTTCCCAAGAAATGAAGACCTATGGTAACTGCTATTAAACTATCCACGGATATGAACATTATAAGTCTTGAAGAACTTGTTAGTTCTTTAAGAAGTCATGAGATAGAGCTGGAGGAAGATGAACCTCAGAAGAAGAGTAAATCTATTGCTCTTAAGTTTAAACCTGAAAAGGAAAAGGCTTATCAAGTTGAGGAAGAATCAGAAGATTCTGATGAAGACTCAGAAGATGAGTCATCACTTATCTCCAGAAGGATCAATGAACTCTGGAAACATAGGCAAGGGAAGTTCAGAGGATCAAGAAGAAAAAAAAGTCGTGTTGACTCATCATCTGGACAGAAGAAGTAGAGTTCTAGAAAATAAGTCATCTGCTATGAGTGTAATGAGACATGTCATTACAAGAACGATTGTCCAAAGCTTAAGAAAGACAAGAAGCATAAGAATAACTTCACCAAAGTCAAGAAGGGACTCATGGCAACTTGGGACGACTCTGATTCTGAAGAAGAAAAATCTGGTGAAGAACAAAAAAATGTTGCACTAGTGGCAACAACAATTAATACTGAAGTCTCTGGAGAACCAGAAGACAAAATGCTATCAGAATTAGAATCAGACTCAGACTTTAACTCAGAGGTATTATCTAAACTCTCTTTTTGTGAATTAGAGTCGTGTCTTTCAGAAATGCTGGAAAGATATCAAACTCTTCAAAGTAAATACAAGGATCTTAAATAATCCCATGTAATTACTTCTGAAGCCAGAGATAAGCTTGAATAGAATAATTCTTCTTTTAATGAAAATGTTTTTTC
Source organism: Lathyrus sativus (assembly GCA_963859935.3). Classification (NCBI taxonomy): domain Eukaryota; kingdom Viridiplantae; phylum Streptophyta; class Magnoliopsida; order Fabales; family Fabaceae; genus Lathyrus; species Lathyrus sativus. The sequence continues at coordinate 40,062,068 of OZ012738.1, read as the reverse complement.
TTTAAAAAATAGTAACTGTACTTTGAAAAGCAAAGTTTCTAAACTAGAAGAATAATTAGTCTCAAATATTTTTGACACTAATTGTGTCAACAAGTATGATAGAGCATTCCAGCACTTTCTGGATAAAAGAATAGATAGAAGTAAGATTGCTTCCATGATCTATGGAGTTAGGAGAAATGGTAAGAAAGGTTTGGGGTGTACAAAAACATTTCAAAATGACAAAAGTCAACCTGTAAAACCAAAACTTCTCTACGATCATTTTGTGCCTTCTAGTACTAAGCTTTATTGTTCTGAGCTTGTGAAAGCACCTTCATTGACACATAAATCTATTTCTAAACCAAAATATCATGCACAAATTTCATTTGGTTATCCTGTTGCACATAAACCCAAGGTTATTAAATACTCTGGGAAAACTAACAAAAGAGGACCCAGAAAGTGGGTACCTAAGGATAAGATAATCTATGTTGTAGATATCCTTAGCAGCTCAATTGAAACACCAATCATGGTACCTAGACAGTGGTTGCTCGGACACGTGATGGAAAGAAGGCATATGTTCCAAAGTCTGGAACTTAATCCTAGAGGCTTTGTCGGTTTCGGAGGAAACTAGAAGGGTAAAATCATTGGCTCTAGAACTGTTGGTAATGGTAAACTTCCTTCTATTACTAATGTTCTTCTGGTTGATGGTTTGATTCATAACTTATTTTCAATTAGCCAACTTAGTGACAATGGTTATGATATCATTTTTAATCAAAAGTCTTGTAAGGCTGTTAGTCAGAAGGATGACTCAATCCTTTTTAATGGAAAGAGGAAAAACAACATTTACAAAATCAGACTTTCTGATCTTAAGGACCAGAATGTTAAATGTCTAATGTTTGTAAATGAAGAGCAATTGGTATGACATGGATGTTTGGGCCATGTTAGCATGAGAAAAATTTCTCAGCTAAATAAGCTTGAACTTGTCAGAGGCTTACCAAATCTGAATTATTTTTCAGATACTCTTTGTGAAGCATGTCAGAAAATAAAGTTCTCCAAAACTTCGTTCAGAGCGAAAAATGTAGTTTCTACTTCTAGACCATTAGAACTTCTGCACATTGATTTGTTTGGTCCAGTGAAAGCTGCCTCAATCAGTGGAAAGAAGTATAGATTATTTATTGTTGATGACTATAGTCATTGGACATAGGTAAAATTCTTGAAACACAAGGATGAGTCACATTCTGTGTTTTCTACCTTTTGCTCACAAGTGCAAACAGAAAAAGATTGTAAAATAGTCAGAGTTAGAAGAAATCATGGCAGAGAATTCGAGAATAGATACTTTGAGAATCTTTTTTTATTGCCATGGCATTTCCCATTATTTATCATGTCCTAGAACTCCACAACAAAATGGAGTAGTGGAAAGGAAGAATAGGACTTTGCAAGAAATGGTTCATACCATGATCCAATAATCTGACATCACTAAGCACTTCTGGATAGAGGCAGTAAATGTAACATGTTATATTTAGAACAAGATTTCTATCAGACCTATTCTGGGTAAGACTTCTTATGAACTATGGAAGAATAGAAAACTCAACGTTTCTTATTTTCATCATTTTAGTTGTATTAGTTTTACGTTGAACACTAAAGAGAATCTTGGAAAGTTTGACTCCAAAGCTCAAAAGTGTTTATTGTTAGGATACTCTAAACGCTCTAAAGGCTACAAAATCTATAACACAAAAACACTGATTATTGAGGAATCAATTCATGTCAGATTTGATGATAAGCTTAACCCTGAAAAGTCAAAGCTAGTTGAAAAGTTTGCAGATTTGAAGATTACCTTATCAGAATCCAAGGAGGAAGATTAGAAAGAAGGAGACAAAGATGCAGAAACTACAAAATCAAATATAATCTTACCAAAAACATAAAATAGTCCATCTCATCAGAAGAAGAATAAGTTAAGGACTTCTCATTCTGAAGAATTGATTCTGGGAGACAAAGTTGATCCATTCAGAATGCATTCATCATTCAAACCTTCTGAAGAAACTCTTTTGGGTTTGGTGTCACTGATAGAGCCAACATCAATTGATGAAGCTCTTCAAGAGAATGAGTGGATTCTGGCTATGCAAGAAGATCTGAATCAATTCACCAGAAACGATGTTTGGGATCTTGTTTAGAAACCTAAAGGTGTCCATGTCATTGGAACAAAATGGGTATTCATAAACAAGCTTGATGAGAAAGGTGAGATCGTAAGAAATAAAGCATGACTGGTAGCACAAGGTTATAGTCAACAAGAAGGGTATACATAAATATTTGCACCAGTTGCCAAGTTAGAATCTATTCACATCTTAATTTCCTTTTTTGTTAATCATGACATCACTTTATATCAGATGGATGTAAAAAGTGCATTTTTAAACGGGTATATTTCAGAATAAGTGTATGTGTACCAACCTAGTGGTTTTGAAAGTTCTGAAAACCAAGATTTCATTTTTAAACTTAAACGATTGTTATATGGTTTGAAAATGGATTCTAGAGCTTGGTATGACAGGCTAAGTAACTTTCTTTTGGAAAATGAATTTACCAGGGGAAAAGTGGATACAACACTCTTTTTGCAAAACCTTTAAAAATGACATTCTAGTTGTGCAAATTTACATTGATGATATTATATTTGGTTCTGCTAATACTTTCTTATGCAAGGAATTTTCTAAGTTAATGCAAACAGAATTTGAAATGAGTTTGATGGGAGAACTCAAATCTTTCTGGGAATTCAGATTGATCAACATCCAGAAGGAACGTACGTTCATCAGAGTAAGTATGCAAGAGAACTTCTGAATAAGTTTAATATGTCAGATAGTAAACCTGCAAAGACTCCTATGTATCCTACATGCATTCTGGAGAAAGAAGAAGTAAATAAAAAGGTTTTTCAAAAGCTCTATCGTGGTATGATAGACTCTCTTCTGTATCTAACTACTTCTCGTCCATATATTCTGTTCAGTGTATGTCTTTGTGCTCATTTCCAATCAGATCCAAGGGAAACTCATTTAACAACTGTTAAGAGAATCCTAATGTATCTAAAAGGAACAAATAACCTTGGCTTGATATATAAGAAAACATCAGAGTACAAGCTTTCTGGTTATTGTGATGCAGATTGTGAATGAGACAGATTATAAAGGAAATGTACTTCTGGAAACTATCAGTTTCTGGGTAACAACCTCGTCTTTTGGGCTAGCAAAAGACAATCAACTATTTTACTTTCAAATGCAAAAGTAGAATATATCTCAGTGTCACTATACAGATACTCTGGATGAAGAATCAACTAGTAGATTTTCAGATACATGAGAGTAAGATTCCTATCTTCTGTGGTAATACTTCTGCTATTTGCTTATCTAAAAATCTTATCATGCATTATAAGGCTTAACATATTGAAATAAAACATCACTTTTTACGTGACTATGTTCAGAAGGGTGTTTTTCAACTAAACTTTATGGATACAAATCACCAGTGGGCTGATATTTTCACAAAACCCCTTATTGAGGATAGATTCATATTCACTCTGAAAATTTATTTATAAAACTATGTCCAGAATGAGTAGATGAAATTTTGATGTGTCAAGTCCCTAGAATTTCTGAGATAAGATTCTGACATTAAGCAGATTATTTCTCCTTTATTTAATGTTCTTCTGATTGACGATACTTCTACATGTTAGAAGATGTCTCAATCAGAAACTTGTCTAGTCCAATACCTCTCGGTATTCTTGACTTGGAAACATCAAACGTGTTATTTTGAACAGACGACTATGATTTTCTTGTGACACATGTCCAAAATCAAATCATATCTTACTGTTGAAATGACACCTCGAGCATTGTGATTTCATGAGACTAGGTTTTAAGTAATCATTTTCTATCTCCCTATTATTGTCATAATAATGATTTAACGCATTAGGTTTGGTAAAATTATTGAGAATAGATTAAATATTTACGCCTTCCCTTATTACTGTGCATTCATTAAGATGTTTTTAAGACAAAGTTTTCTTATCTAAGTGTTTCCGTCTCAACCATTATTCCTTGTCAGATTTCTTCCTTCCCCTTTTAAGTATACACTTATTCGTCTTTATTGACTGATGTCAAGAATTGAATAAGGTATACCTAATATGTGATCTCTTGGAAACTGCTACACTCCTTTCCCATTCCTTGATAACTTTGTCTCTCTCCCTGCATTTGTTCTACGTCATTTGTCTTGGAAATGATGAATTTTTGTTTTAGATTCATCTTATCTTAATTGTTATTTATTGCTGATACATCTCTTCTCCATATATATATATATATATATATATATATATATATATATATATATATATATATATATATATATATATATATATATATATATATATATATATATATATATATATATATATATATATATATATATATATATATATATATATATATATATATATATATATATATATATATATATATATATATATATATATATATATACCATACTCCTCCTCATTTCTCTTCATCTGTCCTTTAACTTGTTTATCCTTCTATCCTGCTTTTGCTTCAATATGTCTATCAAAACTTTTCTTTGCAATGAAGAAGTTATGGAAGTGATTTCTGAGTAAAGGCCAAACCTACCTAGACTCAGAGACTCAGGGTTGCTCATATCCACCAGCGTGCATATTCAAGGATGGTCCGGATACTATGCAATCTTGCATGTACCTATCTATCTTGTCCTTGTAAAGGAATTCTGGACATATGCAAGAATTGGTGATGACAACAACTATATCTGGTCTTCTGTTTTTGGTGTTCCATTCTTTATAACACCAACTTCCATCGCTTAAGCTATCAACTGTGTTCAATCTGGAGTTACTGTCGAAGATTTTCATTTGAACTACTCCTTTGTTGAAGATCTCATCAGCATTCATGATGGTTCTCTCAACAAATATGAACCTTACAATCCTGAAGGGCTCCTTCCCACCGGAAAAATGTGGTTTCAACTTCTACTAACCAAATTTCGACCCCGAGGAGTAGCCAAAAATGCTTTGTCTCATGAAGATAGACTCTTTATCTACTTCATGATGTACAATATCCAGGTCAACCTATCTCAAATTATCTTCAATCATCTGAAGTATTGTGTTGATATCTCCAGAAATCAACATAAGTTCTTCATTCCCTATGGTAGAATTTTGTCTGAGTTGTTTTTTAGAGATGAAATCATTGGTTTAGCCAGAATACTTGGACTAGAAAATGTTATGGTTGAAGAAAGATGTGAGAGGATTAATGAGGTTGAAAACTTTCGATGGTTGGTGGGAGAGTGTCTTTGTTTGTCATTCATTTTGTTTGTTTTTCTTATTTGTCTTTCAGTTGTTTGTGGTTGTTCTGTTTCTTGCTCATGTACCTAATTCTCATTTTTTTAGTCAATGAGAATTTATCTTTTATTACTTCTGTTACGTCTTATTTCATTCTTTTATTATTGCTAAAAAAAAGGGGAAGCAATATTGATTTTAATTTACCTAATTTTTCTTGAATCAAATCCAATACTCAAATTGTTTGATTTAGCTATTATTTACCTTTTTGATTATGACAAAAGGGGGAGCACATTAATGGAAAATTATTATTTTGATAAGAATACCTGTATCTGAATCATAGCTCTGGCATTCTAACTTTTTTATTGTACATAATTTTTCTTAGAATGTTTTTCAGGAACAGATTGATATCTTGGCAATCAGGCTCTGTTTTAACCAATCAGACTATGGTATACAATCAAGTGCTGTTATTCTGGATCTAACAAGATCTTATAATACCAATCATGCTTTGGTATATAATCAGGCTCTGTTAGTTTGAATCTGATAAGATCTTTATAATCAGGCTCTGGTATCCCAAATCTGATAAGATTTTTTTAAGTCTTAGATTCAGAGGGAGCTTGATAAAGGGAAGTTATTTCTAAACTTATCTCTATCATTTCCTATTGATTATCTTCGTACAAAATTGTGTCATCAAAATACATGGTTTTGTCATTATAAAAAAGAGGGGAGATTATTAGAACAAAATTTGGTTCTGCCAGATATCTCTAAGTTTTGATAATAATAAAGTAGTTTTTGTGTGAGAATAATTTTGGTACTCTAACGTTTGTTTTTCTGAAGAACTAACAAATAGGTTCTGACTCTAATAGAAAAATCTCTAACTCTGATAGAGACCATGTGCAACGTCACTCTGATCTGACCAAATTCACTTATGCACTATAAGAAGTAAGTCTGCTTTTGATATACTCACATTCAGGAAGTTTCACTACGCCAGAAATGACTTTTAGCAGCGCAACAAAAGACAACGTTTTCTAAAAAAGCGCTGCTAAAGGGTCATGAAAAAAAAACAAAAAAATAGCATACCTAAGACATCGCTTGTTAAAAAAGCGCTGCTAAAGGGGGGGGGGGGGTCTACGAAAGCGCTTTTAAAAAAGCGCTGCTAAAGGGGGTCATAAGGTAGACCTATAGCAGCGCTTTTAAAAGCGCTGCTAAATGCCAAAAAAAGCGCTGCTAAAGGGGGTCCTAAGGCATACCTATAGCAGCGCTTCTAAAAGCGCTGCTAAATGCCAAAAAAAAGCACTGCTAAAGGGGGTCCTAAGGCAGACCTATAGCAGCGCTTTTAAAAGCGCTGCTAAATGCCAAAAAAAAACGCTGCTATAGGTTTAAGTAGCATAAATTTAAAAAATTCCAATATTTTCACAGAATCAGAACAGTCTTCTTCTTTCTTATTTCCACTCGCGAACGTTGCCATATTCAGAATTAAAACAGTCACCGTCGACGCATTCCGTCCGCGCCTCCGTCCGACAGCCTCCGTCCGTCGTCTTTCCTCCGGTCATTCCGTCGTCACCTCATTCTGCCGCCGTCCGTCCATTGTTACGGTATTTGAAGTTTTTCATTTTGCATTTTTCTGGATTAATGTCTTAGTATTTCATTTTTTTGGATTATATGATGTTAGTGTTACTTCTTTTCTGAGTTTTTGACTTGTTTTTGTTGATATAGTTGATGAAAATTACTCGTTTGATATTGGCTTGAGTTTTGTATACAAGGTGTTTGTTGAAATGCCACAATGAATTTACTTATGTTAACTTTCATTATATCTAGCCGTATACAAGGTGTTTGCTGAAATGCCACACCTTATATGAGTTCTTTTTACTAATAATTTTTATAAGGGAAATACTGCACATATATTCAATGATTTTTTAGATTATGTTGCTTTAGAAACTTCACACTATTTGTAATTTAGATGAAAGCTTTAAGTTTCTGTTAATCTTGAAATTTATTTATTTTTCGTAATCCTTATTTTTCTATGAAATAGTCTAAATTCACAAATAATCCTTATTTATTTATTAAATTTTAAAACATAAATATATAGATCCGACAACTTTTTTGAAATAAAGTTTGTTTGGCGAGTTACACAACATTTAATGAATTCACGTGTCTTCATGAATGTGGATATAGTTTTAGAATGTATAGATCATTCATACAGCTTTATGTTTGTATATGTATAATGATGTTTGATGTTGCAGCATTACATTGTATCAAAATCTATATTTTGAGGGACTATATCTTTCGTCTTCTTCAATTGCAAGTGCCATGATCAATCTTATTCCCGGAGTTACATTTTTAACAGCAGCCTTTGTAGGGTAATTAATAACTAACTTAAATTATATTTGTTAGTCAATCAAAATTCAAACCAATAATAATATGTTTCTTTGAATATTTTACAGAATGGAAAAAGTAAATATTAGAAGTTTGAGAACTATAGCCAAAATTGTGGGGACTTTGATATGTATTTGTGGAGCTTTGTCTATAGTATTGTTGAAGGGTCCAAAACTATTAAATGCAACGATCATACCTTCAAAATCAATCATGGCTGGAAGTGATACTGATAAGAATTGGTTGCTAGGATGTGTTTTTCTTTTGCCAAGTAGTGTTGCCTGGTCATTTTGGCTAATTTTGCAGGTACTTAATTTCAGTACAATCAAAGTCTTAAATAACGGTCTATGCTTACGCGATTTTAGTCAGCACAGGTGTTAGTGGTTGTTGCGGATGTGAATTAACCATAATTAATTCCTTATCATAAAAACCGTCAATAACAGAATCAATAACAAAATCAATATCGGTACCATCAGAGACTGTTTTTTAAAATCTTAATAATTAATACTTATGATATAACTATTATTCTATAAACATATAACATTTCACCCTTATATATTTTTCAGGTTCCAGTTTACAAAAGTCATCCTAATTATTTATCACTGTCAGCTTGGATGTGTTTCATTTCAACATTACAATCAGCCGTAGTGACAGTATTCTTGGAGCCAGACCTTAATGCATGGAAGATTAATTCTCTACTTCAATTTGGTTCCACTTTATATGCGGTAATTTTTCATGATGATACACACCAATATTTATACATCATAATCCTAGATAATTTGTAATAAATATATTTTGTAGGGAATTATGGGATCAGCGGTTATGTTTTGTCTTCAAGCATGGTGCATAACACAGAGAGGACCTCTTTTCTCTACATTGTTTAGCCCTCTTGTGACAGTGATTGTGACTGTATTGGCTGCTTTGGTACTTCATGAGGAAATATATATTGGAAGGTAATGATAATGAAGATTAATTCTATAAATACATATTTAATTATTAATATGATTAACAGAAACTTCAAATAATGATAAGAACTGAAAATTTCATAGAAATCTAGTACTTAATGATCTACATGGGCCTGTTCAAGTGTATTGTTACTTATCTATTATTGTTTTTGCTTGTGCTGTTGTTAAGATGAATCATGTTCTATTGAATTAAGCTTGGAAGACATTCAATTGAATAATGATACAAAACTTGAAGAAAACCGTGTATTTGTGGCTGATAGTGAACTCCATGCAGTCTCATACAGAATTCAGTAGTCAAGTAAAGATTGTTAAGTTTATTTCTTCCTAATGTGACATCTGATATTGTATCTATTTGTAAAGTTATCAGATTTGTAATTATATGTGAATTGATTGTATATGTGATTTTGTTCTGAGGATCGGACTGTGTTGTAATATATTTAAGCAGGTTTATGTGTATAATATTTCAAAGTGATGAATTATAATGTATACTTTAGTTATTGTGTATAATATTGCAAATTGATGAATACACAAAAATAAGGCCAAAATAATTGTTATATATAAGGCCAAACTGTTGAACTAAATACCTGAATTATAAGCAGGGAATGTATTTGTTATAAGCAGGTTTATTGAAAAATATATAAAAAATGTGATTATTTTAAAAAAAAAAAATTCAAAATCGTGAAGAATAGACAGCGCTTTTAAAAAAAGCGCTGCTAAAGGGGCAAAAAGAGGCATAAAAAAGCGCTGCTATAGGTTGGAAAATGAGGGTCTAAGAAAGCGCTTTAAAAAAGCACTGCTAAAGGGGGGGTCTAAGACAGCGCTTTAAAAAAGCGCTGCTAAAGGGGGGTCTAAGAAAGCGCTTTTAAAAAGCGCTGCTAAAGGGGGGAGATGAAGGGGGATTAGGCAGCGGTTATGAAAGCGCTGCTATAGGGTGAAAAAAGCGCTGTTAAAGGCCAAAAAAAAAGCGCTGCTAAAGGCAAAAAAAAACGCTGTCTTTACCTTTAGCAGCGCCACTTTAGGCAGCGCTTTTAAGCGCTGCTAAAGGCAAAAAAAAGCGCTGCTAAAGGTCTTTTTTGGCATAGTGTTTCTAAGAAGATAATATGTTGTTGGTGCAATGCTCTCTTGGATTCTGGTTTTGAGCGTGATTCTGATGTTTTACTTCTAAAGGCTTTCTAGCTTTTGAAGTCATTATCTTCTAAAGACTAAGTGCTGAAGACTCTGAAGACAAAGTTCTGCTGAATAAAGTTCTAAAGACTCTGAAGGCTTGAGTTTTTGAAGATTAAGTGCTGAAGACTCTGAAGACAAAGTTCTGCTGAACGATGTTTTGAAGACTCTAAAGGCAAAGTTCTGTTGAACGACGTTCTGAAGACTCTAAAGACTTAAGTTATTAAAGACCAAGGATTTTAAAGACTGAGTACTTAAGACTCTGTAAACAAGGTTCTGGTGAACAAGTTCTGAAGACTCAAGACTCTGAAGTCCCAGTGATCAAATCTTCTACTCATGCTTCAATCATCTTTATTCAGAAGTATATGATGTACAAAAGATAAACTCAAACGTTTACGAGGAAAAATAGTACATAGTACATTTCAACGTTCCATTCTACTATCCTGATTTGGTGGTACAAAGGACAACTTTTGTGTATGATTTTCATCCCTGCGTAACGACATTATTTCAAGTCGTCAGCTATCTAAAGGATATTTTTGATCTTCCCTCCAACGGATCTTTTTCTGGATATATAAGGACTTGATGACTTAAAGAAAATATAGTGTGATACAATGATATATACAACGATTCAACAACGATAAAAAAGAATGAATGACAAGAATAGAACGATTTATGAAAAACTGAAGCAACAGTATTGAAACACAACTATACAAAGAAAGAACATTATTCATACTGTGAAAGTTTCTTTTAAGTCATTTGAGCTATTAATAGTGTTTATATCGGCTTGTGTAGAAGCAATTCATTGTAAATATTTTTGTTCAAACAATTACTTGTAACTCTTTAAGGGACCAGTTAGGTCAGAATCCATAAGAAATTTGTTAGTCTTTGTTGTTAGTCATCAGCGGTTGCTAGTGCAGATTGTAATTCCTTAAGGGACCAGTTGAGTCAGAATCCTTAAGAAGAGATAGTTAGTCTTTGTTGTTATTCACTAGCGGTTACTAGTGCAGATTGAAATTCCTTAAGGGACCAGTTAGGTAAGAATCCTTAAGAAGAGACCGTTAGTCTATGTTGTTAGTCACCAGCGGTTGCTAGTGCAGTGTAATCAGTTGATTATAGTGGATTAAGTCCTTGTGTATAAGATAAAATTACCTTGGCGGATAGACTGGATTAGCTTGATAGTTTTCAAGTGAATCAGGATATATCGTGTGTCTTTCTCTCTTGTTAGTCTATTTGTGATCTTTGTTTGAGTTTCAAAAAAAAAATTTCATTTTTGAAAACTCAATTCAAACTCCTCTTTCTTGTGTTTTCTCACGCCTTCAATTACATGATGATCAATGATTGAATATCATGAGAATGAATATTTTTGAAATTTTCTTCTGATGTAGATTGAATATCCTGATATTAAAAACCCTACAAAGCCTTCATCATCCTATGAGTGGGTATATTTATTGTTGATTAATTTCATAATTTTTATCATGATTGTTTTGTTGGCCCTTCAGTTGACGTCAATTTCTAAGAATTGCTGTTGACTAAGGTGAACAGGAAAATTCAGAGTCTGAAAGTTATGCTCCGAAGCAGTTGGGCGTGCCTGTGATTGTTAAGTTTTTTTGAAGGATGCTTTGGTTGTCTTGAAAGAGGTCGCCGGTGGAACAGAAAAGTTTCTTATATCCAATATCTTTGTCATTTCTCAATACTTGCTTAAAAAAAAGTATTTTCTCTAAAGAAACATTTTGGAAGTATTACTCAGTTTCTTGAAGATAAGAATGGCTTGGTCCTTGGTGCTGCTGGATTCCTTGCAAAAAAGTATAAATCTCTTTGTGTTTTATATATATAAGAAATTAAATGTATTTTGTATTATTTGTTTGATTTTTTTTTATGGTGTTATTTGTAGTTTTTGTGGAGAAGATACTAAGAGTGTAACCAAACGCGAAGAAAGTTTATCTTCTTTTGAGAGCTGCAGATGCTAAATCTGCCACTAAACGGTTGCATTATGAGGTATGTTTATACTCCCATTCACTCATCATAAAATTTCTCATAAAATGAAATATTTTGGTTTAAATATGCATAACAGGAAATATCATGTCTAATACTATTAACAAAGGTTTTATTATGTAAAAGTTTTTGTAATTTCGGTCGGTCTAACGCTAATCACAGTTGTTATGGTATAAATTAAGTGTAATTTATTCCACAGATGAATAGTGATATAATATCGACACTTTCTGTCACCGTTTTGTCACGCTGATTCTAATGGAATTTTTTTAAACCTTACTATTAAATTTTCGTTATAACTAGGTCTTCAAAATATTCAAACAAAAGTTCTAGAATTGGATCAAATGATCTTGTTACGAATCCAAAAAGAATTTCTCGTTGGTTCCTACTTGAATACAAAAGTCGATCCATATACCCACATGCAGTTCCTGTTATAAATTAGCATATCATAAATAACACTAGAAATAATAAAATATTAATGGTGGAAAACTTTTGAGCTTAGTGCAATTGCTGACGCTCAAGAACTCAAGTTTATTCAACAATCCTATTTTACATAAGAAACAATTTAAATATAAATTCATTTAACAAGACATACAATAAAAGAACAAACACCAAAAGTAAAATAAAAAAATATTTACAATGATTTAAATCGAGGTAATTAAAATCAGACCAAATATTTATCGGTATACTCACGTATTTAAGGTTTGATCGGGATCGAATCGAAAAATTGTCAATTTATTTGAATAACGAATAATTCTAAAACAAGAGGTTTATATCTCAATTCAAGGTCAAAACAAAGAACAAATTAAACAGTCCCAGCAACATAAAGGATGCCAAAACAAAACGTATTTTTCTTACTTAATTTCTGTACCTTTTAACTTTATATTTATAATTTATTTATGATGTAATTTATTTTATCAGATTTGTAGAAGGATATCACTGATTAAGAGGTGTTAAGAATATGAATCATAATTGAAAGATTGTCAAGGTAAGTGATTTATTTTACTATATTGCTAGTTTTTCAAATACTAATTCTTCAATTTAAAACCAATGGATGATTATAACATTATATTAATAGTTAATAGTTAAATCCTAATGGGAATACATGTGTATCTAAACCTTTGTTTCTCTTTGTTTAAAGTTTGTGTTTTCAATTTTTAATTCTTTAAAATTGGGAAGTAAATGACATTGTTGCTATCTTACAAAATAATTAAACCCTGTTTAGTAAGGCATCAGACACTATGTAAAATCTTCACTTGTGGGTATGTTTTGTATTTTTACAGGTCCTTCTCGCCAAAGGAAGAAAAATGAAATAGACTATTCCCATATATATATATATATATATATATATATATATATATATATATATATATATATATATATATATATATATATATATATATATATATATATATATATATATATATATATATATATATATATATATATATATATATATAAAATCAAACCCTATTTAGGAAGGTATAATGTATATTAGCCAAACCTAAACATGAATCACAATTGTAGTTGACCGAGGTAGTGAACAGTATTTTGAGACAGAGATATTGCGGAGAGCTGGGAATGACATGATACCCCTCAATTTTGTAATGTTTGTATTTATGTAATTCATTTGTAGATGTCAACAAAATAAATGTTTTTGTCACTTTAAGATAGATAAAAAAATTAGAGATTTTTTTAATGTTGTACCATGGCTCCACCTTTTGCATTGTGCAAGACATTGTAAGCATATGTCATGCATTAAGGTTTGATGTGTTTGAATTTATGCTTTTGCATGTGTAATTAGTTGTGTGTGATTGCAAGAGGTAGAATTGATAACTGATTTGATTCTCCAAGTGTTTACAAGAGGTAGAGTTGATAACTGTTTTTGTTCTGCAAGTGTTTGCATGTTCTTTGAATGTGTCTGTAACAAGGGAATATAATGTTGGAGGATGCAAAAGAGAGTCCACTTTAAGAGTAGAATGTTTGTATATAGAAACTGTAATGAAAATCTGTGAATTTGTCTATGCATCATGCATAACAAATGCAAGACTACTGCTCCAGTATATTATTATTCACGGTAAAAGATACTTTAGGTTGGTGATGTAACAACTTAATTTTTAATAATTAGTTATTTTTATTAATTAATTGATTTATTGGGATTATTTTAATTATTTGAATTATTGAATGATTATTATTTTATTTGTGGAATAAAGGTGTTAATATGTTATGTTTGCATGTTATGCTATTTTATCATTTGAAGTTTTGGGAAATTAAGTTGGAGAGTATTTTAGATATTTCTCAATTAATGATAAGATGAGATATTTTGTGGGGAAATAAATTGGTAGATATTTTGAGAGAAGAAAATCTAATAGAGAGAAATAGAATAGATATATATAAGAGAGAAGAGGGAGAAAAGAAAAGGATAGAAATAGAAAGAAAGGAGAAAGAAGAGAAAGATAGAGGAAGAAGAAGGAAGAAGAGTAAGAGAGGAAAACTTGGAGAATCATCAAGAGCAATCTCTAGGATTCGATTAATCGGGTAAGAGTGTTAAATCTTATTATTCTATCAATGTGTGTGATTATGTATGTGTGTGTTTGGATTGTTTGGATGTTTTCCATCTTTTTCATTTTAGGTCGAGATGAGTTTAATCCATAGAAACTGATGTTTGAACGGTTAGAATCTGGAATTAATGGTGTAGTTTAGTCGAGGAATGTTATGATAAGACTACTGGAACTTGTTGGAATTGAATCAGGTGATTTTGGGAGTTTCTGAGGTTTTTGGACAGTTGGGGTTTTTGAGTACGCAGACACTCGCTAGCACGATCGCTAGGCGAGCAGGATGGGGAGTGTTCACTAAGCGAACTGGTAGCGAGTTGCCAGCGAACGTCCCCAGACTTGGGCAGAGTGGAAATGATCTTTTTCGCTAGTAGCGAGTGATCTAGCGAGTTGTTCGCTAGGCGAGGCTCCAGCGAGCCAGTAGCAAATCTTTCCAGTAGCTTCTGTTTGTCTTCGCGAGCTTGTTCACTAGGCGAACCAGTAGCGAGTGTTCGCCAAGGACTCGCTAAGCGAGGGGTGTAGCGAGCGTGACAACATTCTTATTTCTTGTTGTGCTCCAGCCAATGTTGATTGTTCGGCTCGATTGTGATCGATCTTTCTGAATGCATAGTTGTATGATGTGATATGTCATATTGTGGGTAGCCGTATGACGTGAATCCTAGATTGTGGAATCGAATGTGAAACGTGGCCTTATGGCAATTATATGCATTGTTTAAATTGATTAAAAGTGTATGATGATTGTGATGGAGTTTGTTGCCGTTTGGCGTGATAATGTGAATGCATATTGATTGTATGTGAAGAATTCATGAATATGTATTTGTGATTGAATCTATTTGATTCTTGTGTACTACTTGATGAATGTAGTGATGATGTTGAAAGTATGAATACTTTGATGAATGTGTTGTGTGTGCAATCATGTTATAATTCTTGTGTGATGAATTATTTGAGAATGCATGGGATTAAGATGCTGGAACGGTCTTAAGTGCATTTGGTTGTTGATTGCATACGCATCATTTGTGTCAAGAGGCAATGCTTGCTAGTTTCGTGGAGGCTAGTGACTTTTCCCAAACCTATAGCGGGGTTTGAAAGTTTAGGGAACGGGCTTTTGTTTGTTATTGGTCTAAGGGTTAGACCCGGTTTAAATGTAAAAATCGAAAAATAATAACAAGTGTTGGTACCATATGGCATGAGTTGCATTGAGTCACATGGCATATGTATAATTGTTGTATGAAGTATGCATATGTGTATGAATTGTTGAGTTGAGAATTGTGAATTGATGAATAAACATAATTGTAAATGTTTATATGGAAATGAATGAATTGTGGATGTATGCATGATGAATGTGCTTGGTGATTATCCATCTTTAATTATATATACATTGTGAGGTGTATGATGAATTGGGTGAAAATGTGGAATATGTGTATTCTATGCTTGCGTATATAGATATGATTATATGCATTGATTATTATGATAATATTTCTCACCCTTCTGCTGGAATGATGTCCTATATGACATCGTACAGGTATCAAGGAGTAGTACTGCTCGTACTTACGAAGTCGCTATTGGTGTAGCTGTTTAGTAATTTAATTATGTTGGGTCGAGTCATGCTCTGGTCAAATAACACTGGGATCGCTTGGTTTATATATTTTAGAGATACATTATGTTTTTATATTTATCGAATTATTATGATGTTGGCCTTAGTGCCTAAGTAATGTTGATTTATGTGATGAACACAAATGTTCTGTCAAGAGAATTATGAATATAAATTGAATCCGCTGCTACATGCAAAGTGAAATCTTGAAAAACATAATTATTTATTAAAGTGTTAATGAGCATGACAGATGGTTTTTGATGTTTTGAAAGTTATGTGTGACGCCCTTTTGTGAATGCATGATAATTTACTCTGATTATTCATATATTTTCCGCGGGGTTTAGAAGGGTGTTACATTAGTGGTATCAGAGCAGGTCGGTCCGTCCGGCCAAGTTGTACAATGTTGGTTGTTCCCTTGTATGCGACATGTGTGTGAAAGCACTGTCGATACATGTTTGTTGTCTAACCTTTGTCTGCAGGAAGTGGGAATGATTCAAGTGGGGGAGAAACTTTTGCTTCTCCAGGATGCTGCAAGTGTGGAGTTGTAGCTCAGTGTGTTATTGAACGCTCTTATAGTTTGGTAAAGATGGTTTATACTCCATCATGATTTTCGGTTGTCTATTGACAAATTGAGGAACTGATCACCCTTAATCTCTTGTTGATAGTAGTTGGGATTGTGTTGGATGGGATAGATGTGTCTTGCAAGCTTAGATGGCGTGATGCAGTGAATTATCTTGAGTTAAGCTAAGTGCTTCAGAAGTGTTTTGAGGAGTTGGCGCAGGACAGTGTTGAGATGTTTAATTTTGATGGCAATTTTGGAGTGTTAATGAAAGTGGGGAAGTTGACGGTTTACCGATTAATTGTGGTTGTCTGGGAGTTATCCTGACAAGATAGTGATATACAGCCAGGACATGAAGTGGAGTTGTGATCGACTTAGTTGCGGAAACTAATCCGATATTGAGAGTTCCATATTATATGTCTGTTTGGATGGTCAAGGAATTAAAATTGATTGAGTAGTTTTGAGACTTGTGTCTGATGTGTATGCTACGGCAACAAATTGTGAGGTCGAGTATAAGGGTGGATAATGACTTCAAGTGATTATTAAAGCAAGTAAGATGTGGAATAAAAAATTGGTATAATTAGGCCTTTAAACATTTCAAGAGTTGAAGATGTGTTGAATGGCCTTCTAAGTATGAAAATGTTGTTTTCGTATTTTTGACGTAACGGGAGAACCGTAACTCAGAATGACGCACGGTTCGAAGAGTTGGATGCTATTACAATGCTCTATGTGATGTGAAGTAGTGGCATGGAATTAAGTTATTTATTGATGGAATATGTTTGGATGTTGTAGTAAGTGCAGAAAGTACGGTTTGTGTTTCCGCCATAACTCGCAAATTGAGTGTCCGTTTGGCATGAGATTTTCCATACTTAATTGAGCGAGTCAATGGTTGTGTTAACCAATGATATTTTGGTATATTCGATGAGTATAGAGGATCGTGTTGAGCATCAGGAACTTGAGTTATCAGTGTTGGAGAAGAAGCAGTTATATGCCACTGTGAAAGAAGTTCAAAGAGTTTTGGAAGAGCTGTCAACAACTCGTGTGTTAATTTTTTCCGAATCCGACATAACTGTTTGTTGTGTTTTGTGATGCTTTATTGATATGATTGGAAGATATGTTAAGTGCAACATCAGTGAGTTTAGTTATGCTTAGAGGTAAATTAAAGTACATAAGAGGGATTATCTGACAAGTGATTTAGAGTTGGTAGTTGTGGTGTTTGTGCCGAAGTTGGAGGCTTGAATTGGTTAGTGTGAGATTTGAAATGGTTGGTGATCTCAAGAGCTTAAGGTATTTGTTTGATTTGGAAGATTTGGATATGAGGCAGAGAAAATAATTGGGATTCCTGACGGATTATGGTTTTGGATTGAATTACCATTCGGGTGAAGCAAACGTGGTAGCTTATGCATTGACTTGGAAATCTTTGCATATACTGATGATGATGGTGAAAAGAGTTAGAACAGATTGAGCAATCTTGTGATATGAGTTTGGTTTGTTAAGGGACTTCTTATAGAGTTAAGCTTAGTATGTTGGACCTTACTAGTGGTATTCTTGATGAGATTCGATAAGGTTACAACTCTGGTTTGAGTTGGTAGAATGGTTGAATTTGATGAATTAAAGTCGAAGGGCTGACTTTCGGATTTATGGAAATGGTATCATGAGATGTCGTGATAGAGTTTGTATTCTAGATATTATTAAGTGGAATAAGAGTATTGGGGTAGATGAAGTATCCATCCCGGTGATATGAAGATGTAACCGGATTTGAGGAAATTATTTTGATGGCCATAGATGAAGAGAGAAGTGGTTGAGTTTGTATATGCTGGTTAGACTTATCGTAAGTCAAAGAATAAACGTCAAAGACCTTTGGGTCTGATGCAACCGTTGAATATTCCAGAGTGGAAATCGGATAGTATTCCCATGGATTTTGTGTTGGATTTTCCAGAGAATTTGAGGGATATGATTTTAATTGGGTGATTTTGGATAGAATGACTAGATTGGCTCTTTTCCTACCAAGGAAGATTAATCATTCTATGTTGAAGCTAGCTGAGATATATATCGATGAAGTGATGAAGTTGTATGAGATGTCGTCGAATATTGTGTCAGATGGGAATCTGAGTTTTCTTTGAGATTTTGGGAGAGTTTGCAGACGCTTTGAGTACCATGTTGAAGTTGAACTCTGCCTATCATCCGTGGACGGATGGACGGACAGAGAGAACTATCCAGTCTTTAGAAGATTTGTGGAGAGCTTGTGTGTTGGATCAAGGTGGATCGTGGGATAGTTAATTATCGTTGATTGAATTACCTACAATAACCGTTATCATTCTAGTATCAGAATGACATCGTATGAAGCTTTGTATGTTAGGAGGTGTAGGACTCCTTTGTATTGATATGATTCAGGCGAAAGTGTTGTCCTCGGACCTGAGAATTGTGTAAGACACGACTGAAAAGATCAAGAAGATCCAAGAAAAGACGTGTTTTGAGAGTTACAGTGGTGACTGGTGTTGGTCGAGCTTTGAAGTCTCGGAAGCACACATCGTGTTTTGTTGATTTGTATCAGAGTGGCGCAACAGAAGCATGGGAGAAGTATGTAAGATTTTTTTTATCGATGTCGCTTGTGAATCTACATGATGTGGTATGTGCCTAAGTTGAGGAAGTGCAAGTGCATTCATTCAGATAGATGGTGTACAAGTGAGAAAAGATTTGACTGTTGAGGCATTGCTAGTTCAGATTTATGAACGAGAAGCAACTTCGAGGTAAAGAGATTTCTTTGGTGAAGGTAGTTGGGAGGACCAGCTGGAGAAAGTTGGATTTTGGAGTGGGAGACCAGTTGAGAGAGTTGTATCCGACTCTGTGCATTGAGGTAATTTTTGAGGGCGAAAATCTTTAAGTGGGGGAGGGTTGTAACAGCCCAATTTTTAATAATTAGTTATTTCTATTAATTATTTTATTTATTGGGATTATTTTAATTATTTGAATTATTGGATGATTATTATTTTATTTGTGGAATAAATGTGTTAATATGTTATGTTTACATGTTATGCTATTTTATCATTTGGAGTTTTGGGAAATTAAGTTGGAGAGTATTTTACATATTTCTCAATTAATGATAAGATGAGATATTTTGTGAGGAAATGAATTGGTAGATATTTTGAGAGAAGAAAATATAATAGAGAGAAATAGAATAGATATATATAAGAGAGAAGAGGGAGAAAAGAAAAAGATAGAAATAGAAAGAAAGGAGAAAGAAGAGAAAGATAGAAGAAGAAGAAGGAAAAAGAGTAAGAGAGGAAAACTTGGAGAATCATCAAGAGCAATCTCTAGGATTCGATTAATCGGGTATGGGTGTGAAATCTTATTATTCTATCAATGTGTGTGATTATGTATGTGTGTGTTTGGATTGTTTGGATGTTTTCCATCTTTTCCATTTTAGGTCGAAATGAGTTTAATCCATAGAAACCGATGTTTGAACGGTTAGAATATGGAATTAATGGTGTAGTTTAGTCGAGGAATGTTAGGCTAAAACTACTGGAACTTGTTGGAATTGAATCGGGTGATTTTGGAAGTTTCTGAGGTTTTTGGACAATTGGGGTTTTTGAGTACGCAGACACTCGCTAGCACGATCGCTAGGCGAGCAGGGTGGGGAGTGTTTGCTAAGAGAACTGGTAGCGAGTTGCCAGCGAACGTCCCCAGACTTGGGCAGAATGGAAATAATCCTTTTTGCTAGTAGCGAGTGATGTAGCGAGTTGTTCGCTAGGCGAGGCTCCAGCGAGCCAGTAGCGAATCCTTCTAGTAGCTTCTGTTTGTCTTCACGAGCTTGTTCACTAGGAGAACCAGTAGCGAGTGTTCGCCAAGGACTCGCTAAGCGAGGGGTGTAGCGAGCGTGACAACATTCTTATTTCTTGTTGTGTTTTAGCCAATGTTGATTGTTCGGCTCGATTGTGATTGATCTTTCTAAATGCATAGTTGTATGATGTGATATGTTATGTTGTGGGTAGCCGTATGGCGTGAATCCTAGATTATGGAATCGAATGTGAAATGTGGCATTTTGGAAATTATATGCATTGTTTAAATTGATTAAAAGTGTATGATGATTGTGATGGAGTTCGTTGACGTTTGGCGCAATAATGTGAATGCATATTGATTGTATGTGAAGAATTCATGAATATGTATTTGTGATTGAATCTATTTGATTCTTGTGTACTACTTGATGAATGTAGTGATGATGTTGAAAGTATGAATACTTTGATGAATGTGTTGTGTGTGCAATCATGTTATAATTCTTGTGTGATGAATTATTTGAGAATGCATGGGATTAAGACGCGGGAACGGTCTTAAGTGCATTTGGTTGTTGATTGCATACGCATCATTTGTGTCAAGAGGCAATGCTTTCTAGTTTCGTGGAGGCTAGTGACTTGTCCCAAACCTAGAACGGGGTTTGAAAGCTTAGGGAACGAGATTTTGTTTGTTATTGGTCTAGGGAACGGACCCGGTTTAAATGTAAAAACCAAAAAATAATAACAAGTATTGGTACCACATGGCATGAGTTGCATTGAGTCACATGGCATATGTATAATTGTTGTATGAAGTATGCATATGTGTATGAATTGTTGAGTTGAGAATTGTGAATTGATGAATAAACATAATTGTAAATGTTTATGTGGAAATGAATGAATTGTGGATGTATGCGTGATGAATGTGCTTGGTGATTATACATCTTTGTTTATATATACATTGTGAGGTGTATGATGAATTGGGTCAAAAATGTGGAATATGTGTATTCTATGCTTATATATATATATATATATATATATATATATATATATATATATATATGTATATATATATATATATGTATATGTATATATATATATATGTATATATATATATATATGTATATGTATATATATATATGTATATATATATATATATATGTATATGTATATATATATATATGTATATATATATATATATATATATATATATATATATATATATATATATATATATATATATATATATATATATATATATATATATATATATATATATATATATATATATATATATATATATATATATATATATATATATATATATATATATATATATATATATATATATATATATATATATATATATATATATATATATATATATATATATATATATATATATATGCATTGATTATTATGATAATATTTCTTACTGTTTTGCTGGAATGATGTCCTATATGACATCGTGCAGGTATCAAGGAGTAGTGCTGCTCGTAGTTATGAAGTCGCTATTGGTGTAGCGGTTTAGTAATTTAATTATGTTGGGTCGAGTCATGCTCTGGTCATGTAACACTGGGATTGCTTGGTTTATATATTTTAGAGATACATTATGTACTCTATATTATGTTTTTATATTTATCGAATTATTATGATGTTGGCCTTAGTGCCTAAGTAATGTTGATTTATGTGATGAACACGAATGTTCTGTTAAGAGAATTATGAATATAAATTGAATCCGCTGCTACATGCAAAGTGAAATCTTGAAAAGCATAATTATTTATTAAAGTGTTAATGAGCATGACAAATGGTTTTTGATGTTTTGAAAGTTATGTGTGACGCCCTTTTGTGAATGCATGATAATTTACTCTGATTATTCATATATTTTCCGTGGGGTTTAGGAGGGTGTTACAGTTGACATGTTTGTGATAATTTGTAAGACTTTGTAATGTTATTTTTGGTGTCTTATTGTAACTAAGATTTTATATGTAGACAAATCATCAAGATAACAGATGGGCTTGTGGACATAATGTCATGAAGAATATGTTTGACATTGTTGATGCTTCTATTGTTGAAAGATTCGATGAGGTAGTATAATTTAAAATATTTTCGTATTGCATGTATATATTGAAACACAGGTGAATTATTGTTTTAATATAAAGTTTTTTAATTTGTTATCTGTTGAATTTATAGATATTCACAAACAACTCATCGTATGAAAAAGAGACAGTTGATCATATTCGACAACTGTAGGCTCAATGAAAGTGTATATCTATAATCGTAAGACACCACAATGAGAAACACTACTACTTAGAAAAGGGGCTACTGCTGATAGTGTCATGTTTGAACTACTTGGAAAGAATGCAAGAGAGTTTGAAGAGTAGAATAGGTATCACATTAACGAATACATTGATTCTGGTTTAAGAACATTGGTACCTGCCTATTGTGAACTGGACAAGGAAGAGTACAATCAATTTAATAAAGGGTTGACATTTGCTAAAAACTTAGTGAGTGCAGATCAGGAGCAGATTGTAGAGGGAGTACAATACGGGGTTCCTTAATGCATTGAAAAATTAGCACTAGCTAGGATAAAGTTATGGGTATTGATAGGTGATAAAATGGAAACATCAATTTACATTGGGTAACTTTAAATATTATATAGATAAACTAGTAGAAGACCTGTGCGTCCGCACGGGTAAGTCCATTCATATCTTAGATCTTTTGATAAGGCTTGATTGTTGTTGATATATAATTGTCATTATATAATTACTAATAATTACAAATATTTAAAAATAAAGATGTAGCAAATTACCAACATGATTAATCCAATATGTCTAGTAACTAAAATATTTACAAATATCACTAATAACTATAAATATTTACAAATATTTTATTGATTAAAATAAAATAAAAAGGTATTGTGGTGATAGTGTCCCGTAAAAATAGTGAATTTCAGTGATAAAATTCACAGGAGTTGATAGCTTGGTGTTTTCACTGCGATCCAACAGATTCTCTAAGTCTTCATCACTAATATCTTTATGTATCATTTTGTCCTCAGCTGTTTTATCATCTTGATGCAATGTCAAAATATCCTCTTCATAATAACATAGATAAGAGACAAATAACTCGTTAAAACATGGTAAAAATATAACTATAAAAATATTAGTGTAAGACTATAGATTGTCGGTAAAAAATATAACTATAAAAATGTTAATGCAAGACTATAGACTGCCCGCTTCATAGTTCCAATAAAATCTTGGAGTTAGACTTATCCATTTTCTCTAAATAAAGATACAACAATACAAAGATGAGATTATGTAGCAAAAGAGTAACAGCAAAACTAAAAATTGCACAACCGACCTAACAAACAAAGATGAGTTACACTTAAAATGAGTCACTTAATTGTAAAATGAATAATATCCTATAAACTCAAATGTTTTAAATATTCATATATAAAAAAGGGACTCATGAGATATAGAAAGAAGAAAAAAAAGTGACATTTGGAAATAAAATTTTAGTCATCAGTATCATAAAAAATTAGTTGTCTGCATCACTATTGAAGATTTAATATTTTTTGTGTTCTTTTTCATTACAAAAAATGGTCCAATTTTTTTTATTTATAGTTAAAAAATTAAAAATAAAAGTAAAAAGTGTGGAAAAAAATATGAGCGCAGTTTGTGATTGTTAGAATGGAAAAGATTGAAACATTAGCTAATTATTACTTTTAATCTTTTATTATTGATGTAATAAAAAAGGACAATTTAGATAGCTTGAATGTGTGTGTGTGTGTGTGTGTGTAACCTAAAAGATTAAATTCAATTTCAGTTTTTTACTTTATAAGGTAGCATGTTTTATAGCATTATCATACTGGTTTTGAACATTTTGGTGTAAAACTAGAAATACATTAGATACATTTATTGTTATCATTTTCCAAAAGCCAAGAAATCAGATTAGACAGTACAAAACAAAATATGTTATATGATATTTTTCTATCTCTTTCCAGAAAGTGGACATGCTTCTTGTACTGTAATTGCTAAAAACCAGACATTGCTAAAAGTATACATCTAAAATTTGTGAGTGAGTTGGCTTACACAAAGTTTTATGATAACTTGACATATTAAAAATAAAGAATACATGCTGGTATTAATAGAGATCTAAAATCATGTTAGAGTTTTATAAGTAAGAGAATAACAATTAACATTCATATATATTAGAGTTTCTCAATGTTTTGATATTCATGAAATGCTTCAAGTATCATATTGTTCTCAAGAGGTAATACAACACAACTCTCATAATATTTTCCAATACAACTCTCTACTTTGACAACACATTTACTATTGGTGTACCTATGGGATAGTATGAGCCTTAGTGAGGTAACTGAGGATGGTTACAACTGAATGAAATAAGTGAAACTTGTCATGTAAATAAATCAAAAAACCATTACATTTAGCTCATTTTTTGAAAATTGAATAAACAAAATAGTTTAAGGAACAGATAATGACCCCGTGTTCAGATTTCCGCTGAATTCAACACATAAGCTCAGCAAGAAGAACCAAATCTAAGATGACAAAGACAACAAAACCAAAACCACAAGCACGCCATGTTGCGTGATCTCGCATGATCACAACCTCAATCACCTTCCCAGATGTGGCAAAATACTCCCTGAGAAGTTCCTCATATGTGTCCCAAGATATTCCTCCAATGAAGAGCTTGTCGAGATCGATTCCATCTGTTCAATTACCAATCACAAACACTCACTTTAAACCATGTCCATCACTGAGATATCAAAGAAGAAAAAATAACGAAAAGCATACAAAGTGTACTGACGAACTTTGATATTGATAAATCTTTCAAATTTGGACAGAATATCATCCTAATCAATTGAAGAAAGAATATGTATCTCTATGCCTACATTAAATTCACTCTAGTGTCTATTTGAAACAAAAACATACCTCATGAATTCATGTGTTGATCTCTTGTCCCCTGAAATAAGAGACTTAAATGTGTTCTTCTAACGGGCTATTTATAGACCTTGTCATGCTTCTTACTGCAGCAAAAATCATGATCCGTTAAGAGCAGGAAGTCTTCAAGGCACATTGTATAGACCAAGTTCAGCATACTGTGAATATTTATTCATAGTTTCCTGTTGAAAAATATAAATTGACTAGTTAAATAGTACTGTAGGAGAGAGCATAATTAAACTCATTCTAATGGTAAAAAAAAGGGAAAAGAAATATTAATAAGTATCTTAATAACTTCATCAAATAGCCTACCAATATTTTCTGATTCTAGTTTCCTGCAAAATTCTTGGATCAAAATTGAGTGAGTTGACTATTTTGCTTGCCAAATGCCTTTCTTGTTCCTATAGGAAAAGTGCAGTCTACCTCCTACAATAGGTCATAAACCCCTGCAAGATCAACACATGTTAGTCAATATTAATTCATAATAAAAAGTGATAGAAATAGAATGATGTAATATGCTTGTGATTCTATGTTAGGAAGAATGATTTGCACTAAACATATTACCACATGCTTGAACACTTGCTACAGTTGAGAATAATATGCAACCCTCAAGGAAATAAATTTAGAATATCCACAATATCAACAATGACACCAGCTACAGTTGTGTCATTTCCAGCTCCAGCACATTGAATAACCAGAGGTTGGTCACTATAGTGGAAGAACAACAATTAAAAATCAAGAAGAAATGAAAATAAGAAGAAACAATGCACTTACGTGTTTTGAGATTTCACAATAACTCATCATAATTAAATAAGATATTGCACAATGAAATATAGGGGTGAGCAAGGGACGGGTCGGGATGGGTTATGACTAACCCTAACCCTGTCCTAAATTTTAATCGGGTTATTTTAATGACCTTAACCCATACCTAAACCCGTAAAAATCCCAATAATATGTCATCACCTTTTTATTTTCCCTAAAACATACTAAGAAGATGTAAAATAAAAAAACATGATGTAAGAGAACAGATGTGTACTTAGTATTTACTTAATGCATATATTAAATTATGAGGTGAAAAGTGGAAAAGTCTATTGAAAATTTAGAATAATTTAAATATACCAATAAATTAAATAAATAAATAGTATCACATGTCCATTCATGGGTCAACCCGAACCCATCCCACCTATATTGGGTTGGGACGGGTCTTCGGGTTGGGTTGGGTTCTGCTCACCCCTAATGAAATATACGATTTTAATAGAACTTAGTAGAACAAGAATTCGGGTAATGATGATTTTACCTGATGCTTGAAATGATAGTGTTGCAAGAAGACAAGATGGATGACCACTCCTTGCTCTCCCTCAACCTTCCCTCCCATGAACAAATATGGTGGCATTCTTGTTTTGAAATGAAGTTGCAGATTCTTTTCCCTTTGCGGTGAAGACCTGACACAGATATAACATAATCTATAATATCAATAATGGATCTTGAAAGTTTCAGAATGTCTAAGGGAACATACATATCATCCAGTTTATCATGGTTCAATTTTGCCAAAGCACGTTCGACTTCCTCACTAACCTGTTGATCACGGAGTTATAAAAATACATTGTAGATAATGAAATCATTGCTTATTTTAACTCATAATTTTTCTGAGTAGGCTTTCCAAAGATGAGCACAGTCTTTGCAAACTATCTACCTTCAAAGCTTCCACAATCATACTTTACATTTCAAATGTTCATGTCACCAATTAATGTTACACAATTAAGAGAAACATGACAATATAATCAAGCTAACATCAGAAAAAAGCAACACAAGAAGACCATAAATGATAAAAAAAACTCAATTTCCTGAAGAAATTATCATATGATCTGGTAAACTAAAGCAACAGTTCCATAAATATGATCCATCACAACATACACCAACAAAGAGTGCAGTGTTTAATAAACCAAGAGACTTAAATACATAAATGCATTGAATCCCAAACACGTCAATGTAGTGAGAAGCAGTTTCTTCATATGAAGACCTTGCTGAGGCCATAAAAACCAGTAGATCGAACACCTACAACATAAATAGTTTCCAACACAACAGTAATCAAAGCCCTAAAATTATTAAATAAAAGTTAAAAATTAAAACCATTATTATCAAATGTTGACATCTCTCATTCTTTTTGTAGATAAATTGATTTGAATCACTTATGTTTTGGATGATATGCTTCATTGCTTGAAAATGCCTTTGTTGCTTTGATTTGTGTGATATTGTGCAGGAATTAGGCATAAAACAAGTGAAGAGTAAGACACAAGCATATTGGCAAGGAAACCAAGACAGCAGAAAATCATCATGAACTTCACTGTGCGAAGCTCCTAGCGAACTTCCCCAGAAAATTCATCAACAAGTTCACACAACACACTTGCCAGCGAAGACCCCTGGGAACTTGATACAGTTCACACAGAGGAGAAAGGGACCAAAACTCGTTGTGCGAATAAGCTAGCGAATGGTTTTCTGGAGTGAGGACGTAGAGAAATGCTAGTGAATGGTCCCAGACTTGAGACAGTAGGTAATTGGATAAGAATTTGATGTGCGAAGTTGTTGGCAAAGGCTTTGCAGTGCGAAGGATTATTCGCATAACAAACATGAGAAAATGTCTCAGGACGGTTTAACTGTGCCATATTTGGATGCTCCCTAGGCAAACAGAAGGTTCGTAGTGCGAATGTGACAACACATCGGCATGGCTATAAGTACTTGAGACCACTTTTTAGCCCATACCACTTTTTTATACCTTTTCATAACTTTATACTTTTCAGCAAGAAAACCCTAGTTCTCCCATTTTCATCATCTCTTAGCCATCTTTCCCAAAAATAAGGTGGATTCCTATCCAATCTCGATTTTTTGACTTGGATGTTGATTAACATTCTTTCGAAACTTGTTGCTCAAGCTACCATGGAAATGGATGGCTAAACCCCTTTTGTGTCAAGATTAGAGGTAGCTAATTCTGATTTTATGTATTTCTTTTAATCTTTTGTATGTGAACAAGCCTTTGATGAATATAGATGAAGTTATTTGCTATATTTTGTTGTATTTATGGTTTGGATTGCTTTAGACATAAACTTTTCAAGTCTTGACCTAATTTCTTCATCTATCAACTAACAAACTCTAGACATAGATTTGGAAGTTGATATTTGTATTGTATTGATCTTAACGATTATTGTTTCGGGTGTTATTTTGAGAGATCATTTAACGGTCGAAATAATAATATTCATGAAATCGCTCTAGAGATAAATGGTTTTGCGAGGATACGCGATTATATTGGTTGAAACTAAGTTCACATATTCGATTGATTGGATCCGTTTAAGACGGATTAGTGAAACCTAATCTTGGCATGCTTTTTATCAAACAAGAACCAACTCTTACTATGTTTTACTTCTTGCAAACTTATGTTACCAAATAGAAACCATTTGAAAACCCCTTTACTTAAGTCACTATAATATTGAATGACAAACATCAAATATTCTCGTACAATCCCTGCGGATACGATAAAACACTCCCGACTATACTCATTAACAAAATGGTGCTGTTGTCGGGGATTGTTTAGTAGGATATTGCAAGCATTGCAATTGCTTAGTGATTTTAAGAATTGTGTATTGTGAATCTCTTATCTCTGTAATTCTTTGTGCTTTTTGATCTGTTTAGTTGTGTGTAGAATTCGTTTATGCGAGGACAAGCCCGACCTGAAGAACTTCTTTTTGATCCTGAGATTGAAAGAACTGATCGTCGACTCAACAGTCGAACAAGGTGGAGACGACAACAAGCTAGGGAAAGACAAGAGCGTGGGGAATCTTCTTCATCCACTCCACCTATTACACCAATCATGGCAGCTCCACCACCTCCAGCTTCAGTTCCATGTATAAATAGTCTGAGGCACAATGCTCAGTTTGCGCGTAATCTCCAAAACGAATGGCAATTTGAGACGAAAACGGGAATCCTTGCACTCATTTATCAAAATCCTTTCATGGGGTTAGATCATGAGGATTCGTTTACACATCTTACCAAATTCTATGAGATTGCGGGTGCAACTGGAGCACCAGAAGCTGACGAAGAATCACTGTTTAGGATACTATTTCCTCATTCTTTGATCGGGAAAGCGAAGGAATGGTGTCTTGGTCAGTCTACAACAGTAATGACAGACTATAATTTGTTGAAAGAAAAATTCCTTGAATGGTTTTTTCCATACAACCGGTTCATGGAAGCAAAGACGACAACTGTAGTATTTTCACAAGGAGGAAATGAATCCCTCAATGAAGCTTGGGAGAGATTCAAGTCAATGTTGATAAAATACAAAGGACATGGTTTTGATGAACTTACGAAAGTTCGCATTTTCCGCAATGGTCTCTTCTCGGTTCACAAAACCTTTTTGGATGCTACGGCGGGTGGTTATTTGATGTCTAAAAGTGTCGAGGAAGCAATTGCAATCATTGACAAGATGGTGCTTAATGACCACCAAGGGAATCACAATCGTGGAGTAACTCAAAGAAAACCCAAAGTGCTAGAGTTGGGTACCAACGATGTTATTCTTGCTCAGAACAAACTTATATCATAATAAGTGGAGCTTTTGACTCAACAAATGTCAAAGCTTCCACAACAAAGCTCAAGTGACAAGTTGCTAATTGTGTAAAGGTGACCATCCTACCGGGTATTATCCTCCGGTAGTGGAAGAGGTTAACTATGCCGGAAATCAAAATCATAGATACCAATCTAGGCGGCCTTACCAACAAGCCAATCAAGGGTATCAAAGACCAAATCATGGGTATCAACAACCTTGGAGGCTGCAAGAAGCCGGAACTTTAAATTGCCAACAATACCAAAATTATACTCAACATCCACAAGCTCAAAGTGGAACTCCAAATATGGAAGAAAATCTTACTCCGTTTATGCAAATGTCAATGTCAAATCAAAAGAACACCGATGCGGCTATAAAGAATTTGGAGACATAAGTGGGTCAATTATCAAAACAATTGGCCGACCAACAAAAAGGGCCATTTACTGTTACCACTATCCCAAATCTTAAGGAGCATTGCAAGACGATTCTCACAAGAAGTGGTAGAGAAATTGACATGGGTGTAGGTGAGGAGGTAGTAGAGGAAGAGGTTGTAGTTGAAAAAGAAAAAGAAAATGTTGAGAAAGAAGTAGAAAAAAATGTTGAGGGAGAATTAGTTGAAAATGAAAGAGTGAAAAAGAGTGAGGAAGAAGAGAAAAATAAGAGAGAAGAAATAGTGAAAAAGTCTGGGAAAGGTAAAGAACAAGTGAGCACTATTCTGATTCAAAATTTTCCATATCCACATGCTCCATCAAGAAAATATAGTGTGAGGCACTATGCCCGGTTCATGGATATATTCAAGCAATTGCAAATCAATATTCCATTTTCTGAAGCATTGGAACAAATGCCCAAGTATGCGAAATTCATGAAGGATATCCTTACAAAAAACAAGAGATATACGGATCAAGAAGTTATCATGGTGGATGTTAGTTGTAGTGAAATCATTCAATGCATTCTCCTAAGGAAAGAAAGTGATCCAGGACGAGTCACTTTGCCGGTTACAATTGGAAACATTTATGTTGGCAATGGGTTGATCGATTTAGGCTCTAGTATCAATTTGATACCCTTGTCTATTGTGAAGTGGTTGGGATACATGGAGTTGAGGTCTACTCAAATGACATTGCAACTTTCTGACAAATCTACCACTCGCCCTCATGGTGTAGCAGAACACGTATTGGTAAAGGTTGACAAATTTTTGTTTCTAGTCGACTTTGTGGTGATTGATATGGAAGAAGATAAGGATGCTCCATTGGTTCTTGGGCGACCTTTAATGAAGACCGTGCGCATGGAAATTGATATGGATGATGGTCTAATGAAAGTTAGAGTTCAAGATGAGGAGATATGTTTCAATCTTTTTGAAGCCATGAAGCACTCGAAGGACAAGACTAAATGCTTTAGAATCAATGCAACAGAAAGGGTGATCAAAGAAGTTAAAGAGTTACTACAAGTTCCCACACCATTACTACAAGTTCTTACCAATGCTCTTTCAAATATCAATGAAAAGGAAGAAAAAGAGATTGAAAAATTCTTGTGGGAGCTTGAAGAGTTAGAAGAAATTCCCCTTTTGAATGAAAGGGTGGAAATGTTGAAAAAGGAAAACAATGAGGAAATTAAACTTGAGTTGAAATTGTTACCCTCTCATCTCAAGTATGTCTTTCTTGATGAAAAGGGAAACAAGCCGGTGATCATTAGTTCGGAGGTAACCAAGAAGGAATGGAAAAAATTAATTGGTGTTTTGAAGAAAAATCAAGAGGAAATGGGTTGGACTCTTTCCGACTTGAAAGGTATAAGTCCATCCTATTGTATGCACCTAATATTCATGGAGGAAGATTTCAAGTCGGTGGCTCAACCGTAAAGAAGATTGAATCCTACCATGAAAGAACTGTTGAGGAATGAAGTGGTAAAAATGTTGGACTCCGAAATGATTTATCCTATCTCTGACAGTCTGTGGGTTAGTCTGGTATAAGTGGTGCCGAAGAAGGGAGGAATGACAGTTATCTGTAATAAGAAGAATGAGTTAATTCCAACAAAAACTATAATGGGGTGGAGGATGCGTATCGACTACCGTAGGCTCAATCAAGCCACGAGGAAAGATCACTTCCCTCTTCCTTTCATGGACCAAATGTTCGAAAGGCTCTCCGGTCAAGAGTATTATTGTTTTTTGGATGGATACTCGGGTTATAATCAAATCATTGTCAACCTGGAGGATCACGAAAAAAAAAGGCTTTCACTTGCTCTTTCGGAATCTTTGCTTATAAGAGGATGTTGTTTGGCCTGTGTAATGCACCGATAACCTTTCAAAGGTGTATGCAAGCTATTTTTTGGACTTGATCGAAAAGACTATCAAGGTGTTTATGGATGACTTGTCAGATTTCGGTCTGTCATTTGATCTTTGCCTGAAAAATTTGGATGTTGTTTTGGAGAGGTGTGTGAAGACTAACTTAGTACTCAACTGGGAGAAATGAAATTTTATGGTCACAGAAGGAATTGTGCTTGAACACAAAGTTTCTTTGAAAAGGCTTGAAGTTGATTGTGCCAAAGTGGAAGTTATTGAGAAGCTACCACCACCTTTGAACGTGAAAGGAATCAGAAGCTTTTTGGGTCATGCGAGATTATATCGGAGATTTCTCAAAGATTTTGCAAAGATCGCGAAGCCATTGAGCAACTTTCTCAACAAAGATAAGTATTTTATTTTCGATGAGTCTTGTATGACTGCTTTCAATTCTTTAAAAGTAAAGCTTAACCATCATGCCCATAATCGTAGCACCAAATTGGAAAATTGATTTTTAACTTATGTGCGATGCTAGTGATTATGTCGTTGGCGCGGTGTTGGGTCAAAGAATTGTTTTTCATGATATACACTATGCGAGCAA
This sequence comes from Lathyrus sativus, assembly GCA_963859935.3. Lineage (NCBI taxonomy): Eukaryota > Viridiplantae > Streptophyta > Magnoliopsida > Fabales > Fabaceae > Lathyrus > Lathyrus sativus. The sequence goes on along the minus strand of OZ012738.1, from coordinate 40,029,399 downwards.
AGTTCTCAATGAAGCTCAAATAAACTATGCAATAACCAAGAAAGAGTTGCTTGTAATAATGTATGCATTGGAAACATTTCGGTCATATTTGATAGGGTCTAAAGTTATGGTTTACACGAACCATTAGGCGATTAGGTATTTGCTCACCTAGACGGATTCAAAACAAAGGCTAATTCGTTGGATCCTTTTGTTACAACAATTTGATTTGGAAATTCATGACAAAAAGGGATCCGAGAATTTGGTAGCGGATCACTTATCTCGTCTTGTGAATGTTGAGGTGACGGAACATGAAAGTGAGGTGAAGAAAGAATTTCCCGATGAGAAGTTGTACATGGTGCAAGTTAGACTTTGGTTTGCCGACATGGCTAACCACAAAGCCGCCAGATTAATACCGAAAGGTCTAACGAGTAACGAGAAAAAGAAATTTTTGTCTGATGCCAAATATTTTATATGGGATGAGCCTCATTTGTTTAAGCTTGGTACTGACAACATTTTAAGAAGATGTGTGTCTCATGAAGAAGCCAAAGACATACTTTGGCATTGTCATAACTCTCCTTATGGAGGTCATTCCAATGATACAAGAACGACAATGAAAGTGCTTCAATCGGTCTTTTATTGCCCTTCTTTGTTCAAAGATGCTCATGCGCATACTAAAAGTTGTGACAAATCCCAAAGGAGTGGTGGAATTTCACAAAGGAATGAAATGTCGTTGCAAAATATGTTACAAGTCGAAGTATTTGACTGTTGGGGCATAGATTTTGTTGGCCCATTTCCACCGTCTTTCAGTAATGAATACATCTTGGTCACGGTTGATTATGTTTCAAAATGGGTTGAAGCAATAGCAAGTGCTAAGGCTGACAGAAAAACCGTGATCAAATTTTTGAAGAAAAATATTTTCTCTCGATTTGGTACTCCGCGAGTGTTGATAAGTGATGGAGGATCCCACTTCTGCAACACTCAGCTAGAAAAAGCGTTGGAGCAGTACGGTGATAAGCACAAAGTTGCAACACCCTACCATGCACAAGCTAATGGGCAAGCCGAAGTATCGAATCGAGAAATCAAAAAAAGTTTGGAAAAAACTGTGTCCTCTTCTAGAAAAGATTGGTTGAGCAAGCTAGATGATGCTTTGTGGGCTTCTCAGATGGCTTTTAAGGCTCCGATTGATCTCACTCCTTTCAAGATTGTCTATGGTAAGAACTGTCACTTGCCGGTAGAGTTGGAACATAAGGTTTTTTGGGCGTTAAAATTTTTGAATTTTGATCAAAAGCTAAGTGGTGAAAAAAGAAAAATCCAACTTCATGAATTAGAGGAGTTGCGCTTGCAAGCGTATGAATCCAACAGAGTTTACAAAGATCGGGTGAAAGTTTACCATGACAAAAAAATCGTGGCCAAGAAGTTCGAAGTGGGACAAATGGTTTTGCTTTTCAACTCTCGATTGAAATTGCTCCCAGGAAAGCTAAAATCAAAGTGGTCGGGTCCGTTCTGGATTCGAGACATCTTGAGCTATGGAGCAATCACAATTGAAGATGTGTAGTCAAAAGAGAGTTGGGTAGTGAATGACCAAAGATTGAAGATCTATTTGGGTGGTGATTTTGAGCGGAACACCACCTCCGTGCCTTTTTGCGATCCTTGATCGCATTGGACCGTCGAGCTCAAACGATGTTAAACAAAGCACTTGTTGGGAGGCACCCCAACATTGTAAGTATTCTCTGTTTTTACTGTTTTTGTTTAATGTATGTTTGTGTAAGGATATGGTAGAAGATTTATGAAGAAAGAAGAAAAAAAATTTGAAAAATCTGTCATGTTCGCCAGCAAGTTCGTTGTACGAACCTCTGGACGAATTCCTTCGCTAGCAAACTCGCAGTGCGAGTAAGGCAAAACAGGGAAACTATTTTCTGCCACATTAGTTGTGTTTTTTTAAGTATTGCCTTTTGGGCCCACCCATCATCTTTTCTGAATTTTCTTGTGTGGGTTAACACTTCCCCCTCCCACACTTTAACATTTTGTGTCTCACTATCACTTTTTCACTCTTACACAAAAACAACAACTGCACCCAAAGGTTCTTTATGACAAATCTCTTCACCCTTCTACATTCCAGGTTTGATTGTTATTCTTTCATCTGAAATAATTTCTTAGGATTGTTGTTAGGTTTGTGAGATGCAACTTGACATTAGTTGATTAGGGTTAAGTTAGCATTGAAAACAAATATGTTGCATGTTGTTGGTAGTTTAAATTTGTGGCCCATGTCATTATTCTTTTGTGATTGCATGTGGAAGTTGGGTACAATTGGTTTTGGAAAAAAATAGAGGCTGAAAACCAAATTTCGCAGCCTTCGCTGAGAAGTTCGCACTGCGAACCTGGGGCGAGTTTTCGCCAGGCCTTCGCACAGCAAATTTGCAGCAAGGATGGCATATTTTTGTGTTATTTCAGTGATGCGGGGGCTTGTTTATGCTTTCTTGCTTGTATTTTCTGGACTAATCTGTTTGCATGTTGGATGTTGTTTGTATGTTTTGTTGCTGCAGATGGCTCATAAAGTTGTTGCATCAAAGAAAAGGAAGATCGGGAGCACTTCACGCCCGCAACCAATTCAATACGACAGTGAATGTTTTAAAGGACTTAAGCAGGCAGCAAAGTATGTGGCCTTGGAAAAGCGAAGATTCCTGCCGGAAAAGCGGTTCAACATAAATCCTAAAGGGTCCTATAGAACCGTTGCTGCCATCATTCATAGTAAACGGTGAGACATTTTGGTTACACCTGAAGACAACTATAACATTGAGATTGTGAGAGAATTCTATGCTAATGCTCTTTCGAATGATGACGATCCATTCACCTAGAAAATAAGAGTTTTAAGCAGAGAGGTGAGTTTTGATAGAGACACCATAAACAAGGTTCTGCGAAGGCCCCTGAATTTAGGCGAAGATGAAATCGATGACTATCATAGGGACTTAAGGCTCCACAGAGATACGGACCTGATTTTTGAGGCTTTGCTTTTGGAGGGAAAGTCGGTTGAGTTGAACCCATATGGGGTTCCGAGGCGTTATCATTGAGAGGACATGAAGCCGCTGCCTCAGTTGGTGCTTCTTTTGGTTTTAACAAATATCAAACCAAAGTCTCACACCTCTATAGTGCTGATCCCAGTGGCACACTTGGTTCACAGTATTCCTACTAATGTTCAGATTGATGTAGCTCGAATCATCGCGGATGAAATAATATCTATGGTGAAGAGTGGTCTTAAGGTCGGGGCTCGATTTAATTTCCCCCTTGCCTTTCCATGTATTATCATGGCACTTTGTGTTCATGCAAGGGTTAAGCTACCATCGCGTCGACAGGTGACGATCCCTGCTGCTATCGATGACAGGTATGTGAACAGGTATTGTTGTCCTAAAGGTTTGAAGGGAAGTTCTTCTACTATAGCTGCTACTGATGTCGAGGATACTGAAGGCCCCGGGGTTACATTCTAACAGGGCTTTGATCCATTTCAGCAGGTTGTATGTAACTATAATTGGGATAGGATGGCGGCCACACAGCGAGCTATGATTGATATTCATGACTTGATGCAGGTACTCCAGTTACAATGTCGTGAGCCCTCCGCTACACACAACATGATGACTAGGGAGCAATTCCTAGCCCATGCTAGTTGGCCTGAGGTTAGGCCTATGTTTGAAGAGGGGGTGGGTACTTCTGGTCTTGATGATGAGGGTGTTGATGTAGGTGATGATGCTGAGGGATCTGAGGATGAGGAGTTTGGTTTAGAGGAAGGTTCTAAAGATGTGGAGGCTACCGAGTCCGAAGAAGACTGATTTTGTTGTGTTTATGTTTTGTGAGCATGATCCTGAGCAACTTCCTCTGGTCTGCAAAGTGAAGTTTTCTTGTGCTTAGATAATTGATTTTATAATATTATTGTATTTTTTTTTTGATAATGTTTATGTACTATTTTGGGGTGTTTTTACACGTAAGCACATTTTTATCTATTATTATTAATTTTAATTAGTTTTGTTGTTAAAAGTGTTGTTTATATTGTGTAGTGTAAATTTGTGTAAAAAAATGTGGTGGTATTTAATGTTTCCCGTGTTGTTGGGCTCTCAATGAACTTCTAGATTGGTTGCTCTCTGTAAAGAAGTATCCAATGAAAATTCGTCCAAGTTTGGATGGTGATGATAGTATGAAACAATCGAATATTGTCAAGGTACATGGTTACCTCTGACTAGAATTATAGAATGCTTAAGAACTTGAGTCTCTGTGCAAATGAAATTTGTTCTTTTAGCAACATGTTTGAATGATTGTTTCACTTAGGACCAAAAACCACAATTTGTGAGAAAGCTTCCATTGTTTACTAAATGCTGGATTACTAATAAACTTTGTTGATTCGTTTGATTCATGCTTTATCTTGTGATTATTGTGAATTTGTGGAAGCATTAGAAATGATCAAGGCACTTGTTTATGTTGAGCACAATCATGCCCAAATGTAACTTACTCGTGAGTAGAGAGAATTCGTTAACCCCCTTTGAGCCTAAACAATGTGAATCTCATTCTGAATTTTGTGATATTCTAAAAAATTTCTTGAACCCTTGAATTTTGTTTTAATTTTCCTCTTTGTCATAAAAAGCAAAGAGCATTCACTTGAGGGTTGGGGAAAAATCAAGTTGGGGAGAATGAAAAAGAAGAATGGTAGGTTGCTATAACTTTTGAAAAAATTCAAGCAAGCATTGAAAAAAATTGTTTGAATATGAATGTGAAAAAAAAATGAATGCTTGCTTGGAAAGAAAAACAGTGATTGAATAAGTGTGCGAAGTAAAGTTTGTGAAGGGTTGCAGTTGAGAAACAAATAGTGAATGAAGTTGGGATGTGTAAATAACGTCTAAAGTGAATGTCTCTTTTGCATCAGTAATTTCGTTTCAATGGCCTTAGAAATGCCCCTTGTTTGTGAACCCGACCAAGCAACAACCTTAAAGACCTTAGTGATCTTTTTGCTTCCAGATTTTCACTTTTGATTGTTAGATGTTGTATGAATTGGATTGTTATTGGCATTGTTTGTTAGGTGAGTGAAATTTTCCCCGCGGCAAACGCGTAATTTCTTCAATCCTTATTGGAAGAGGAGATATAGAGTGATTCATTCATGAAATAACTTAGTTGTTGATTGATGCATGGCTTAATATTTGCTTAAAGAATTTAGTTCTTGCGCATTGTTTGATTCTCAATAGATGAAACCATTGTTTGTTTGCATTCTTTGTGTTTGAGCCATTTTATCCATTCTTGGGTGAATTTTAGTCTTGAGCAAATCCTCTTGTTTGAAATGAAAGGCATACTTTGCTTGAGGACAAGCAAAAATCTAGTTGGGGAGAGTTGTTAGATGCCAAATATTGCTTTATTGCTCTATCAAATGTTGGCATCTCTTATTCTTTTTGTAGATAAATTGATTTGAATCAGTTATATTTTGGATGATATGCTTCATTGCTTGAAAATGTCTTGGTTACTTTGATTTGTGTGCTATTGTGTAGGAATTAGGCACAAAACAAGTGAAAAGTAAGACACAATAATATTGGCAAGGAAACCAAGACAGCAAAAAATCATCATGAAGTCCGTTATGCGAAGCTCCTAGCGAACTTCCCCAGAAAATTCATCAACAAGTTCGCACAACGAACTTGCCAGTGAAGACCCCTAGAAACTTGGTACTGTTCACACAGAGGAGAAAGGGAGCAAAACTCGATGTGCAAAGAAGCTAGCGAATGGTTCGTTGGACCGAAGACGTAGAGAAATGCTAGCAAATGGTCATAGACTTGAGACAATAGGTATTTGGATAAGAATTCGCTGTGCGAAGTTGCTGGCAAAAGCTTCGCAATGCGAAGGATTGTTCGTGCATCGAACATGAGGAAACGTCTCTAGAGGTTTAATTATGCACTGGAACTTTAAGTGCCACATTTGGATGTTTTCTAGGCGAACAGAAGGTTTGCAGTGCGAATGTGACAGCACAACAACATGGCTATACCTACTTGAGACCACTTTTTAGCCCATACCACTTTTTGATACCTTTTCATAACTTTATATTTTTCAGCAAGAAAACCCTAGTTCTCCCATTTTCATCATCTCTTAGCCATCTTTCACCAAAAGAAAGTGGATTCCCATCCAATTTCGACTTTTCGACTTGGATGTTGATTAACCTTCTTCTGAAATTTGTTGCTCAAGCTACAATAGAAATGGGTTGCTAAACCCCTTTTGTGTCAAGATTAGAGGTAGCTAATTCTAATTTTATGTATTTCTTTTAATGTTTTGTATGTGAATAAACCTTTTATAAATATAGATGAAGTTATTTGCTATATTTTGTTGTATTTATGGTTTGGATTGCTTTAGACATAAACTTTTCAAGTCTTGACCTAATTTCTTCATCTATCAACTAACAAACTCTAGACATAGATTTGGAAGTTGATATTTGCATTGTATTGATCTTACCGATTATTGTTTCGAGTGTTATTTTGAGAGATCATTTAATGGTCAAAACAATAATATTCACAAAATCGCTTTAGTGATAAACGATTTTTGCAAGGATACGCGATTATATTGGTTGAAACTAAGTTCACATATTTGATTGATTGGATCCGTTTAAGACGGATTAGTGAAACCTAATCTTGGCATGCTTTTTATCAAACAAGAACCAACTTTTACCTTATTTTACTTCTTGCAAACTTATGTTACCAAATATAAACCATTTGAAAACTCCTTTACTTAAGTCACTAAAATATTGAATGAGAAGCATCAAATTTTCTCGTACAATCTTTGCGGATACGATAAAACACTCCCGACTATACTTTTTAACAGGAAGGTTGTGACGACAAGG